>VZUI01083696.1:0-12667 GCA_013401135.1 Cettia cetti
TTTTAATATTCCTAGTAAAGAACTGCTATTCCTATTCCCAAATCTTTGCCTGAAAGCCCTTAATTGCAAAATTACAGTACTTCGGAGGGAAGGGGGGGCAACATTCTCCATTCCAGGGAAAACTCCAGTTTCCCCTGGCAGATACCTTGTCTCTAAACCAGGACATGTATATTCTTGGATGTTTGGCTATATTTCTTCCTCAGTGTACACCCAGAAATGAAAACTCATAGGATCATCGGAATCATCTATCCAATTACATGGATCAATGGCAGAAGTGTTGAATTCCATTTACATTTAAATGCCCCTATTTCAAATTCACCGTAGGCATTGTTTGGCTGGCAGGTGCATTTTAGCACGTAGTCTGTATTTTATTAACCACCAAAGCACTCATGTAAAATTAGACTTCCCACCTGTCCTGGGGAAAGTAGTCATGAACAACAACCTCCAAGTTCCCATGGAGGTACAGAAGATTCAGATAATAAAGCAGAAATTATGGGTGTTACAAATACATATTATATTATTGGCTTTTTGCAAATATTAAGATGAATGCTATATGTATAATGTTGGAATAACTTTGCTGTATAAATAGATCTTTTATTTCTGCTATTAACAAAACTTAGAAATGGTAGTTCTCTATGGAGGACCTATATATATAGGGGACCTATATATGCCTCAGTTTTCTATAGAGAAAAGTAAACAACATGGGGAAAAAAATCCACTTTTGAAAAAAGACACCAAGAAACTGAAAGCTTTTCTTACAACCAAAACATGCTTTTCCTGCCCTACGACTAGAGTAAATATTAAAATGAGCTTCACCTTCAAATATGAATTTATCCATATCTGCAGTTGCATTCATTATCACAATGAGATTTATATATAACAATAATATATTCAACCATGATAAAGAACCAGAAATGGCCCAAAGAATCTGTGCAAGAGCCTTTGGGGGAAGAAGGAGTTTTTTCTTTGTATGAGACTTGGGAAGAAAAATATCCTACAAACCTCACAAAGACTATTTTGGAAAAAAGTGTATGGAAATTGATTTTATCTCTATTTAAACATCTCTTTATAAAGAGGAGGAAATATTTGAGGCTCATGGACTCTCCATTCTTGCAAAGGAAGATGAAATAAGGAGTAGACTGTGAAAAGTGTAACTGTCTCTGACAGAGAACAAAGTGCCCAACCAGCAGGTTTTAAACTCAGAATTCTACTCAGGTGAACAAATTGAAATTCAAGCTGTACAAAATGACCTCTGAGACAAAACATAAACACATAAAACCAGAAGACACCAAGTGAGGGGTCATGCCCTCATGCTCTGACCCTGGCTTATTCCACGAGCTAAAAGAAATCAGCCAGCAGAAAGCCAGGGGCTCTCCTTGTTGCCAACGTGTGTGTCAGCAAGGGCAGAGCTCACTCCCAGCACTTCCCAGGGCTGTGTGCTGCAAACCTACGTGCAAAGCACACATTTCTGGGTGGGAGTCTCACCACCCCCACTCAACCCCTCAGACAGTCCATCACAAACTGGTGCTTTTTGGAGCCCTCTGCTGCTGCCTCATATGTATGACCAAGGCAAGCATTTATGGACCTAGGGTATTTGTAGGAATTTCTGGCAAAAATCTGAAGGGTTAAAAAAACCCCAAAAAGTAAGACAACCAAGTAATGCTTCTATTCCATTGAGAAAGTAAAATCTCAAAGTTAAGCACCTGGAATATACTCCAACACTTCTGTGGCTCACAATGCTTATTCCCTCAATCCCTCATTCCTAACAATGCAGTCTGGGCCACAAAGGCTTTCAGCAATGGAGAAGATTGACTTCTCAAACACAGTCCAAAAGCTGTCAAAGTTGACAGTGTTGAACATGGGAGTGACACTGAACACATGGAGTGGGTGCTAAGGAAGGAGTCCTGCCGCTCCTGGCACAGGGATGTGCTATTCCCTCCACAGCCCAGAGCAGAACAGTCTGATCCAAGCTGGAGCTTTGCAGGGACTGCATGGAAACACACATCTCTTCCCACAGAGATGCCCAAGAGCAACCTTGCTCTGACTGAGCTCAGAACTGAGCTCTGAAACATGGAGAGCAAGACTGGCCAGTTTGCCCAGCTGAAGATTTCCTAGATGGGAACTGGACTGCAGGCAGCAAGATACTGAGAGGACAAGGAAACTGCAGCTCCAGCCCATCCCCTCACACGGCTCTGGGAGCATCTAGATGCACAGCATAGCTCACACAGCAGCAGCAGCTGCAGCCCAGTCCTTGCTTTGCCTTGACCTTCCAACCCAAAAGAAGTGGCTTTGTTGTAGAATTGAGCAATAATTAAGATTGGAAGGCATCTCAGGAGATCTCTGCTTCTTCCTGCTCAGAGCAGTCATTCATGAAGTCAGACCAGGTTGACCTAGGATTGAAAGAATGAAGACTGAAGACTTGAAATCCTTTATGGTGGCACAATTTCTCCAGCCCTTCACTCCCCCACCTTGTCCTTGTGGGGAAAAATGTTTTCCTTATCTCCAGCCCAAGCCTCTCAAGCTTTTGATTGAACAAAGGGGTGTAATCCCTTTTTCTGAGTATTTTATTTAAGAGAATCTCAGAAAGTTAAAAAGGAAGAAGACAGAGATGGAAAAGGTCATCTGGATTAGAGACAAATAAAATGGATGTGCATCAGTAGGAGTCCTGTGGTGATTCCTGAGCATTTTATGGTAGAAAGGTAAAACATAAAAGTGCTACTGTCCTGAACAGGCAAAACAGCACAAAGTAGAGGAACAGTATGTCTAGGCTGAAACCACAGAAATAGAGAGTCCATTGGAAGAAATTTCAAATACCAGTTCCATCTGTGTCCTTCCAGATCACCATAGAAAGCCGAATGAAGTGTTTGCTGTATTTATTACCTGTATTTATTACTCATTAAAACAGGGAGAAGCCCAGCTCTGAAGCTGTACTCTCAAAATATATTTATTTTCCAAACCTGAAATGTGGAATATGTGATGGAGAGGCTACAAAAAGAAGGTTGGAAATACAGATTGGTTTGTAATTGATTGCTTCTTGAAGAGCTGAATTTAAATTTTGCAAGGCTGATAAAAGTTCCTCTGTCAGCTAAATGTGAGGTAGTAAAAGTGAAGTGAAAGTTGCAGAACTGATCTTTGAAAACACAAGTTAAACTTGGCAAAAAGGAGTCAGTTGTCAGGAGCATTGTGTTGTGACACTGTAGTTATTACTGAGAAATCCAAACATGAAGAAAAAGTTGATGAAATTTATAGGAAGAATCCAGAATCGACTCTATCAAGTACAAGATAAAGAAACGTTCACCATGATAAGAACTGACAGCTCAAGGCCCTGCATTAAGGATGCAATTTGTGTAGTATTTATGAGAACTGGGAATTAATGGAGGAGAGAGATTTAATCAGAAAGAGCTGATGGAATTTTTAACAGAAGTCATTCTTTCAAAAGGCTGAGTTTTATGAAAAATTTGCCCACTCTTATCTTTGATTCCTGCAGTTAATTAGGTATTGCACGGTGGGGATATGGTGGACACTGGGGATATGGTAGAAGGCACTGAGAAAAATTCAAAATTATCACAGGCAAGATTTTTTTAAAAAGAGGAGGGTTTGTGTGTTTGGTTGGTTGGTTTTTAAGGAAATTTCTTACGCTAAAAAATGCAGGTTTTAGCATTTTACAGTAACAGAGTTATCTTCTGGTCCATCAACTTTTAGCTCATATTTTTTCACAACTGAATCTTGAGGGCTATGTTTACCAGTTGGTCACAAGCACTGCACTGAGAACTAAATTTGGGTTTTTCCTTTCAGTTTCTGAATACCTGTAGTAATGACAAAAATGCTCTGCAGTTACCTAAGTTTTTCTTGCTATTTTTTTTTTAATGCAACTTTTCTACCCCTGAAATCAACATAACAAATAAGCTATTAAACAGAAAGCAGGAAGAATGGTGGACCTTCAGTGTAGTGAATGTGAACACAGACTTCTAATAAGTGTTCACTTTACAAAGTGAATTTTATGTTAATTTATTTGGGTTAGGGGAGCAGAAAAATACAACAGAAAGACAGTCTTGATGAACCAAAATAAAAATGTGTGAAAAGTTATGGGAGTGGTCACTATTAATGAAGTTCAGGGGCTAGAAAAATTATGACACAGCACTGTTGACCCCTCTAAAATCATGAGTGTGGAGATGCAATGAGATTCCAGAGAAAAGGCAGTGTGGAAATTCGTTTGGAAAGTCCTTCAAGCAAAGACAAAGAAAACCTTAAAAGACAAATGTTACTAATCTTACAGTGACAGGACAGAGGCCAAAAGATCCCTTCCAATCACATGCACTTGACAATTTAAAATATACCAGAATGAAACCCTTAGGATTTAAAAATGGCAAAATCACAGTTGCCAGAACTGGTTACAATATAGTAATAGATTTCTTTGCTGTAAGTGTATAAAACATTTGGAAACTCATCCCCAGAGACTGTGTCAGCAACTGTTTTCCAATGCAAAAAAGCCTGCTCTCTTCAACTGTATATCATAAAATGAACATTAGGACAATTAATTAGAAAGAAGATTAAAATGATGGTTTTGAGGAAAATATTCATGAAAATGTTAATTTTAGACATCTGAAGCAGAATGTCAGCAGCTAACAAACCCTAATGAAAATGAAAATCATCTGGAATAAGCCAATCAAGACATAACCAAATAACCAACCAACCAAAGAACCCACAAACAGACAAATTGAAGAGACTGAGATATCTGAACGTGTTTATAGGGCATTGCCAGCTGTGCCTGCCTAGTTGGTGGCCTCTAGTGACCCTTCCAGGCTGCTCCTGGCTGCTTCTGCTTTTCAGAATTTTGATTCCTTATGTTAAACAGGATTTCTGCTTATAGATCTGCTGATCCTCACTCAGTTTGATTTCTGCTCTGTCCTAATCCATTTCTCTCTCATTTAGGGGAGGAATTTTGGGGAGGAACTGTGTCAAAACCTTACAGAAGTCTAGGCAAGTCAGCAGGTAGCTCTGGCATCTTCCAGGATAACCATGCAGTGCACAGCAGAAGCTCTCCCAACATCATAGCCACAGTAGGATTTCCTGTGTGAGAAGGTGCTTACCAAAACAGTCCAGGGGCGGCTCCAGGGACCCTCAGGCAATGGTGAAGTGTGGGGGTTAGGCAAAGACATTAGAAGCATGAGAAAGCAGAACTTAGGGACTTTGTCAAAGAAACAGAATTTAATTAGTTTTTCTTTGCTAAAGGGTTCCTGGGGTCTTGCTAATGTCACCAGCAGGACAGCCTCCTGCTGGGCTAAAGAGAATCCTAAGATCTGACCCTTCTCTTTTGAGCACCCTGGGAATCCCTGAGAGAGTGGCCCTTGCCCCTGATCAGGGGCAGAGGGGCTGCAGATGCTGCCCTGGGCAGACAGACCTGCCACTGCTGCCTGTTCTGGCTCCTCCTGGGGCTGGTCCCACTCTGCAGCATCAGGCATGGGTTGGGGGCTGCTGTGACTCTCTTGGAGGCTGGCCTGTGGCATTACAGCTTCCTCCTCCATGTTGAAGCTTACGGAGCCAGTGGTAAGGGTCCTCTCCTGGGAGCTGGAGCTGCTGGAGCTGGCACCTGCCAAAGGCCTGTTGTATTCTCTGGCATGATGGAAGCACAGCAGGCCCTAGGCCTCCTCGCTGCACTGGCCCACAGTGGTGCTGTTGGTGCCATGGAGCAGCGGTGCTATGTGCCCACTGAGGAGAGGCTGCAGCACCTTCACCAAGGCCTCTGCGTCCAGACCACAGGCACAAAGGCTGTGTAGGATGGAGGCCTCTGCAGCCTCTGCCCTCCACCTCTGGTTCCCATAGATTTCTGCCAACCTCTGGTGCAGCCAGGGCTGCAGAGGATCCAAGAGGTGCTGTTGTTGTTGGAACAGTCTTGCCCACACCTTGGGCAGGAGGCCAACCACAGGCTCCGGCCCTGCAGCCCCCTGCTCAGCTGAGGACAGTGTTCCCTGTGGAGAAGATGGAGGAGACATGAAAGGGCCATGAGGGCTATGGAGGAGACATGAAAAGGCCATGGGGGCTATTTTTGGCAAGGTGGAAGGAAACTCTCCCTGCCTGGCTGTTGGTTTCTGGTGACTCTTCAGGGGAGCTGATGGTAAATTGTATGTAGTCCTGTCCACCCCTCTCAGAAAACCTGACAGTCTCTAGTGGACTGCTGCAGAATGGCATGCTGGACTTCTCTTTGCCCACCACAGGATACAGTTCAGACAGAAATGGTGGTGACAGGGCAGAACAGAAACCATGTCACTCTTAGTGTCCTGACAGATGGGACAGCTCCACACTGTCTCTGTGGCCATGTGTCTCCCTGTTGTACCAGGAGGGGAGACATGAGGACCAGGCGTGCCTGGCAGGAGTCAAGAATCAGTCCAGTCTGAACCCAGGCTCAACTGTCACCAAAATTCAAGCATTGAAGGATGAGACCTCATATCCATCCTCTGGTGGTATGACAATCCACCACTCAGTGATGGCACAGAGGGACATCTAGCACCCGAATATAAACTGAAAGGAATGCAAGGTCACAAACCACTCCCTGGAGACATCATGATCCACCACCCAGTGATGTAATCTTCCACCATCCAGTGATGTCACAATGGGACATCCATACTCTCATTCCCTCACACCTCGGCACACAGATCTGGGACTACTGGCAGACATTGACATGGGGACAAAGATGGGAGGGTCGCCAGAGGCCAGCGGCCATGTTGGGTCAGTGCCTTGAAAACAGACTTTTTTGCCCAGTGCTCCTGGGTGGCCTCATGCCCAGGGGCTGAGCAGGACTTATCCATTGAAAATGGCATCTTCCAGACTCTGTGTGGCTCTGGCTGAGACAGAGGCAGGAGGGAATATACTGGGACTGATAGTGGCTGAGAGGGGCCATGGAGAGCAGCGTCCTGCACAGTCCAGTGGCAGAAATTCAGGAAGAAGCCAGCACACTGGAGGCCACCCCCACCAGGGGTCCCTGCAGAGCTGGACCAGCCCCAGGAGGAGAGGATTTTATCCAGTTTTGAGATAATCTAGATTCTCTTTCCTGTTGACCACAGGAAACTGATAGAAAAGCAAATAAAAGGAAAACAAAGCATAATACAAGTTTTTTTTCTAGTAATGAGGCTTTGATTACACTCCTTCATTCTCCAGTGTCTTTAAAAAAGCACTTCATGCCATCAAGTCAGTCATTTTCATACCTGACTAGCTCAATAGCCAGTTAACCATTTACCAACTTAACAGCTCTCAGAACAAAATGACATTCAATCAAGTTATGATATCAAAGTTAATCACAGTCAAAGGCTTCAGCTACTTTTCACGTTACACAGGAAACCATGTGTCTTAGTACTGTTAAAATCTGTTCATAGCCACAACCTTGGATTGAGCATGTGCCTGATTTATCCATTGCATACTGGATATATTCAATAGCCAATAAGAAGAAAATATATATAATAACTAAACCAGGCTAAAAGATTCATTACATCAGATATATGTCAGTAATACTTTCTAAAAGAGACTAAATTTGGTCTGCAATAATTCTGAAGTTCATCAGCTGCCTACATTTTTCTGTTCTTAAAATGTAAAATTGTAATGCTCTCAAAATAAGACGCTTCCTCAGGCTGCAAAATAAAAATTGTCTGCAACACATTACTTCAAACAAGAAGTGTTTCTCAAATCTTTTACAAAACTTAGGGAAAATGTTCTCTTCTTGCAAAATTCACATTCCTGTACAGACCAAGTCAATTATGCCTAAGCAATCATAATCACTCACACAATCACTATGTCTTACTTCACTATGAAGTACATTTTAATATAATGTCAGTAACTTCACTTTATAAGCTAAACTAAAATTTTAAGACTTTCCATTGAGAATCAAAGTGTATCTGACAGTGTTTAAGAGACTAAAAGGCATTAAAATACTACAAATAGTACAACTGCAGTCCTATACAGTACATAGCCAAAGTAAAATATCATGATCATGACAGTTCTGTTTTTCCACTCTAATCTTTTCCTGAAGATTTGCATGGGTACCAGGAAATTAGGCTGGGCCTGGCGTGTTCCTGTGAGGCCCTGGGGGCTGCAGGCACTGCCTGGACAGAGCAGGAGCATCACTGCCCCTTGTCAGCTAAATGCCAGCACAAGGGCACTGGCCCTGGGCAGGAGCCAGTGCAGGGCCCCTCCTACAGAAGAAAGGGATCAGGCCCTGCTTGGTGACCTTTCATCTTGGCCACTTCTATTGAACAGTTAAGAAAGGTCGCAATGAAACATTTTCCAGCCGTTTCCCTCTGGTTTGCTATTTTAGGGGCCCAAAGCTCTCTGCTGCACATATGTGCAGAGCAATGTAGCCTTCACAAACCCTTTGGTTTCCCCACAAGTCTTCATGACTTGTTCCCAGGTGTGCCCAGCTCTGGCAAGAGATAGAGCCTGCAGTGCAGAGGGTGCCATGGCCTGCCCAGCCAGGGCTCTCTGGCACAGAGCACCTTTCAACCTACTCCTGCCTTGACTTCGCCTGCGGGCACGGAAGCCTCTGGGCCATACTCTGACCCAAGAAGTCACCCCTGGCTGCATTCCCTGGTTGCTGTCAATAGCACCTCAAAGCAAGGTTTTGTGGGTTCCAAGTTCCAACTTTTAGGCTGGAGTACCAAGCCATGTTGTTCATCATGATCGCATGTTCTGTCTCCAGGTCACGGTGCTTGGAGCAACCACATTTGCTAAGAAGTAGGACATAGAAAGCAGAGAAAACAAATGGCTTGGAAGCTCTGGTGGGAATTGGCTGCTAGAGCTTTCAGTTTCTTTCTTTTGAAGAAATAGTTGCATTTTCTGAATGAAGGACAAAGTGTGTTTAGCAGGTTTTGGGGAGTGTTTTTTGTGTTTGAAACCAATTCCTGATCCCCGATCTAGAAGAAAACACAGTCACCCACTGAAAAGTCAAATCTTGTAGATGATGACATTAGGAAGTAGGAAAAGTGATGCCTGTAAATCCAAAGAAGTTGATTGTTCCAAGCATCTAGTAAAGCATTTCTTGTGGACTGTCCTGCCCTTCAGTCTGACACACACAGAGGATTTGCTTTAGGGCAATACACAGCCTCCCAGATTTCACAGCCTGAGTTTGGCCAGCTGCTCTCTCCACTAGACTCTGTGGGCTCATGCATTGGCCAGTGGTGGTCCTGGGGCTGGGGAACCTAGAGGCTTGGAGAAAACTTGAAAAACTTGTGTGGAACCATTCTAAAATCTAACATGGCTTCATATCTAGACACACAGCTGAAGCCCACATATTTCTCTATTCTTTTTCTTTTTAACTGAGAAAGGAAGTCACAGGTGAGGGCGTCTCTATTCCATATCTATTGGATCCCTGCCTCATAGCTTCCAGTTGATGGAATTTACCCATTTATTCCACTAACTTCCTCCTCTGACCACCTTCTATATCTTCCTACATTCTTTTGTAACTTTCTTCTTCTCTTTCATTATTACCATTCCAGTCCCAACTCTGTGGCTCACAGATGTGCCATGGGGAGCTCCAGGGCTGAGGCAGAGGCCCCACATGCTTCTCTGAGATGGCCTAACAATGCTGCAGCAGGCTGATGTGTGTGCAGGAGGTTTGGTACAGGAACAGGCATTCTTGGGTTTAGTCAGAAACATCAGTGGCCATCCTTTGGTTTAGTCCCATCTCAGCCTTCAGTTGCAGTACAGGCTGTAGGTGCTTGGGGCACTGCAAAGAATGGTCCCCAGATGTGGTATATCCAGATATATTTTTTAGAAATGTATGCAACTTTTGTACTATTTTCACTCTCTAGTGTGAGCCTGAATAGCCAATAGTATAAATGTACAGATGTCTGCTAATCAATAATATACATGATCTACTAGCAACATCAGGGTTTTTTTTCCCTTAGACAAGCACTTGTATATACAATTTCTTCCGCAGACTACTGTGTTTCTGCTACTTGTTACAGTTTAGAAACTTTGTTACATCCCTCCTTCCTGGACTGAATAGTATTCTTTGTTCTCTTATTACAAGTTCTCTTTCTTTTCTATCTCCACAGGGCACTCTTGGAGTTACTCTTGGATCCTTTGAGCAACAGGGGTTTGGCCCACCAGGGAGTTTGCGACAGAGGAGAATTTCCCAGACTATTTTGTGTTTGCTGCTTGCTGTAGGGAAGGTTGGGTTGCTTTGCATAAGTTCCCAGATGAATGCAGAGCGTTTGTTTTGTGATGTGGGCATGGTTGCCACGTGGTCGTGGTGACACCAGAATGTTGCCTTGGTGCACAGAAGGCCTCAGTGTCAGAGCAGCTCTTGGGCTTGCTCAGTGCAGGAGCATCCTCCTGGTTGAGGCTTTTGTCAGTGGGCAGCTGCACACTGACAGGAGCCTTGTATTTTCTTGTGTTGGAGCACAGTCTGCAAACTTGCACAGCAGTACCACAATGATTGAGCAGCTCACTGCTGCAGTTTGCACAGTTTATGGCATTGCTTATTCTGGCTATTACCTGACTAACCTGGCAAGAAAGTAGATGTTTTCTCTGGGTGTAACCTAACCTGGTTTTTGTATGTCTTGCTGCTTTTTCTTAGTGACTGAGCTGATTTTGAAACAGAAAGGCCATTTGGATGCCACTGTTTGGGTAAAAATCCAATGCATTCAGCTAAAAAGGGGGTGTCTGTAGGCAGGGTTCTGCAGCCAGCATTTGCAAGGGAACCTGCAGGGATTCTGTTCCCTCCATGGGAGAGTCTGTGGTAGCAGGGTCTTCCATTTCCTCAGTTTGCTGGGTCAAGCAGGATAACTTTGAAAGTGCAGACTGGGAGACCTTCCCAGAAGACTTCTAAAAATGCTCCAGTTTTCTCAAAGAATCTGGTTTATTTCCCTTGCCCACTGCAGGTCATCTGACCCATTTATTTAGAGGTGCCGATCCTGAGGTGAGTGAGAAAGGAACATTTGATGTTCCTGGTGTTTAAGAAGCTATGATCTTGGCCTATGGTGGTAGAGTGTAGAGGGCCAGCTGGATAGGTTGAAAGAAAATCCATTTCCATTTTAACAGCACCAACATCAAAAAAATGACTGGCTATTTGCTACTTTTCCATTTCAGAGCTGTCAAGAACTAAACCCCCCGTTTTGCAGAGAGAACTTTGCTTCCTGGTAGTAGCCATGGAGTAAAACTGCATTCAGAGCCATATGGGGTTCTGTTGAATCAGACGATTTTAATTTACTCAAAGTGACTCAGAATCCCATTGCTATCAAAGGTTATGATTTCTTCTTAGTAGAGCTGGTTGTAGATCTGAAATGAAAGAAGGTTATAAATTATAGGTAGAGGGCTGTCCCTCATGCTTCTCTCTTTCCACAGAGCTCAGAACCAACAGCAGTCTCTCCATTGGCTCTCTCTGCTCCTGGAGAAGAGGCCAAAGAGGAGCAAAATGACCACAAGCCTCCAGCTGTGGTCACATTCACAGCCAGAACTTTCCAAGACAGTAAGTGCCAGTTCTGGAGGGTGTTGTCTTTAGTGGAAGGCAGAGCTGCAAGTTTCTGACCAGCCAGCACTTGCTGTTGGTGGCTGAAGATGCTGAGTTCTGGAGTCTTGCCAGGACCTAGCAATTCCCCCCAGCCAGTGACAGCTGGAAAATGGGCTTAGACCTGTCATGTTGAGGCACCAAAAGGCTGGTGCCTCTGTGTGAGCATCTGCCTGCTTGGTTCAGTGAAGCTCTGTCTCTTGGATTCTGCAGTGCTATGGCCAAGGGTGCACGGGGTATTTCTTGAGGTCACAAGGCTTAATTTTGCTTTCCCTTTTGGGAAACATGTTCGCTTGTGGAACTGTTCTGCAGTATTCTTGAGGACTTCCTCACTTCTACAGGGTCTTTTAGCCCACCTGTCTTTTGGTTTTTGAGAAGCTGCAAAGAGATGATTGTGTTTTCCATGAAGCTGTGGGGGGCCATTCTTGTCCTGTGTGGCAAAAGAAATGAACTGCATAGTTCTGAACCCTTCCTCTGAGACAAATAATCAGAAGTAGAGAGTTTCTGTTCATAAATTTTGTGGTAAAGTCTGCAGCTTTGAAAACTGCATTGGAGCCTAGAGTGGGGGTGAAGCTGCAAGTTCTTGACTGCTGTCTTCTGTTGCGAAGAAGAGGAAGGGCACCTTAAAATCCTAGATGCTCAATTTTATATTAAATATGCACCTTTGTGCCTGGGGAGCTGCCTGTGACAAAAGGAGCCAGGGGTGCCAGGGAAGAGCAGCTGAACATGTGCCCAGGTGCCTAGAAAGCAAAGAAGGGCAAGAGCCTCCTGCCAAAGGCCAGCATAGTGGGGCAGCAGAAAAAGGGCATTGACAGTCCCCCTGTGCTGACAAATGTTGCATCCACAGCTGCAGCACTGTACCCAGATATGGGATGCGTGGAAGCGGAAAATCATTGAGGGGCTGGAGTTGGAGATAATGACAAGAAAGCTGGGGAAAACAGTGGAGGACAAGGAGAGTTACAAGATCCAGAGGGAGATTTAGCCAGAAAAACTGGAGGCTCAGGAGGGACTTTCAGGCAGGCTTGGAGAAAGCCCTACAGGACTGCAAGCAGCAGGGTTATTTCCCTGAAAAACTCCCGGGTTCATTCGGCGGGTTTCCCGAGATTCAGGTGGTTTAAAGTCCTTTGCCCTCTGGAAAGCCCCAAGCCAGACGCAGAAACAACACGGAGT
>VZUI01083723.1:0-26251 GCA_013401135.1 Cettia cetti
TTTCTTTTCTTTTCTTTTCTTTTCTTTTCTTTTCTTTTCTTTTCTTTTCTTTTCTTTTCTTTTCTTTTCTTTCTCTTTTTTCTTTCTCTTTTTCTTTCTTTTCTTCCCGCTCCTTTCTTTTCTGTTGATTTCCCAATTAGATCATGTCTGTGATAGAGTACTAAATTTGATCAGACTCAATTTCCAATTCTTTTTTGACAGCACTGCATAAAAACTTATCTTCTTTAAGTGCCTCTGGGATTCCAGCACCACACAACAAATGAGAGAATTCAGTAGCTTCATGTCAATGTGATGCCTCAAGTTCAAAGGGGACAAGGACATCCTGTTTGGTGTTTTGTTTCACTCAAGCCATTAAAACTGCGCAGACCCTTTTAAGTGTTTTTTAAAGTAATCTTCTTTACTCCCTATCAGTAACCTAAAACATTATCAAAATAGTGTTCATTTAGATAATCTTCAAATTTGTTATGTGATTTTGGAAAAACCTTTAGCAATTCCCAGTGAATTGGAGGGAAACTCCTGCTGGATGAAAACATTTCGGAATACTACTTTTTTCCCTTAAACATCCCTTAAAGATCTTCAGCTACTGTGACCTGGATGATTTTCCTCAAAAAGCATGCTGGGAAAATCCCAAAGGTGTCCACTGTGTGTGGGAATAGATGCACCCAAAAAGAAATAAAAGAAAAAAAATTTACATGGTTCAGGACATATGCACTGTCTTCATGTATGTTACACAGAGCTACCATTGGTGCAGTTAGCACTACTAGAAAAAAAATAATTTATTCACATGGTGACATAAATACCAATTATTTTTGGGGAACTAATTCCTTTGATGTAACACATTTGTTAATTAAATTACAAATTTGAGAAAGCATAGCATAACTTGATAAATGGATTTTCTTTACTGCTTTGCCAGGGTTTGATGCAGGTATAAAATTGTTGTTTATTCAAATATTTAATTAAATGAAAAATTCTTTTGATCTGTTCATGTTGGCTTTGGAAATTTTAACAAAATGGGTTCTACTCTGCCACTTTTACTTCTGTGCTAACATGCTTCAAACATTGGACTTAATCATGCAACTATTTCAAAGATGATTTGACAAAATTTCTTGAAATTCCTGGTAAATTTGTTAGGACACAGACCAGTCATATTGAAAAGCAATTTAACTGCAAAGCTGTTCCTGTAGGAATCATAAAAGACGATACTATAACTTTCATTGAAAACAAAGAATTTCTGAGATTACAGATACTACCTTTTCAAATAGAAATAAAAATAGATACAAATAATAACAACTGGATTTGATCTTTTAGTCAATACCTCTTCTCTACCACAAAAAATCCCAAACCAATTAAAGATATTCTCTAATTTTTTTCCATTTTGGATAAATTAAACTCTTTAACAGAAATAAATAATAATTCTGTTTATTTTAAAAAGAAATATATTATATTAAAATTTAAAAAAGCAAAACAAACTTGGGAAGATTATAAATTTTATTGAGATTTATGTGTATCTCAAATTTAAAATTTTATATCTTAAATTTTAAATAATTTCTCTTCACAGCATAAAAATACTATGCAAAGTAAATTTAAGTTATTCTTTGCAAACCAGCTTTGCTTAATAAGAAGAAAACGATTAACAAAAACAAACACATTATGCCTGGCTGCAATCATAAATAAAAACACAAATTATATGGCAATACATGTTAGTAATCTGTTTTCCATACAAATAAATCACTAAATTAATATCTGATGTTAATTAATCATGCTAGGAAAATAATTTTGAAAGCTAACACATATAAAAACCAGACATTTCATTAAAGGACACATTCCACTATTAAATGATACAGTTTTGTTTTATTTTGCTTTTAGAGAATGCTAATCTATTTTAAGTAAAAAACATTTAGAAAACAGCTCTCACAAATAAATTACTTCTGAATGGATGCAATGTCAGATATCAAAAAGAGAACCTTTTTTTTTTTTTACAAAGAGGAATTTAAGGAAAAGGGATAAGACTATGAATCAAAGGAAACAAATATGTGATTAATTTGCCATCATAAACAGAAAACATTAAGTAAGTGATTTTTTATTAACTAACAATACTTTGCTGCCCTGGACAGTTATCTAATTTCAGTTTCTTCTTCCAAAGAAGATCTTTCAAGGTATTTCCCTTGGTCCCTTTTAGTGCACATGAATCTTAATTAATGGTGAGAAAAAAAAAAGAATCTGAAGCAAATACGTTATTAGTAAATCCACTTCAAATGGACATATTTTAAAATAGAACAATTCTTATTTCTTTTCTGTTTAATTCTATAAGGTTTCAGGAAGTATTTAAATAACAGTGTTCTCATGTAAATATGCTTTTGAAGAGTTTTTCAGATGTTTTTCATACCATATTAATATTTACAATCTCTGTCCCCATAAACATTACTTGTTTTAGTAAATCTTAATCATCTTAGTGGGGTAGTCTCAATCAACAGGACTGCTAAAGTGAGCAAAAGCTTTGTGGGATTAGGATCTACATTCTTGCATTTCCAGAAATTTTATGGCAATTAGTTGGTATAAGCAAGGACAATTTACTTACACACAGCCACCACCCCCACCCCACAAATAACAAATTAAGGTAATAAAGTGCTGAAAAAAAATTTGGGATTTTTTTTCATGTGCAGTGGTGGCAACTTGCACCTTTCTTTTTTTGCAGATTTCATAGTATATAACAAAAATAGTGTTTTCATATAAAGCTATTATAATCAGGAGATTGCAACTGAATCCAAATGTTTCATTGATAAAAAAATGGCTGCAGGGAAAAGCTTAAAAAATGAAGGAAGATGTTCTGGGAGCCTCACAATAAAAGAAATATGAGTAGCATTTTATTAACTCTTACAGTAGTTTTGAGATCTGAAGCACTGTTTAACTTCTAGAACTGGTAGTACTGATATTCTATTTCAACAATTAATAGAGGTGTGGTGATGTGACTTTTTGAAACTACCACCCACCATGAACTGATGTTTTGAGTTTAATCACAAAAAATTTCCCTTTACCCACAAGTAATTAACATAGCTTTCATACCCCTATTTCAGTAACTTATTTTCTTCCTGACAACGGTACCTTAAACATAATGTTTTAAATTTTATTTTATATATTTGCTTGGATAAAAACCCCAACACAACAGCAACTAAGACAATTGCAGGGATCAAAGCTAAAAATACCAAGAAAACCTCTTCAGATTACTGAAGAATTGCTGGTGCTGATACCAGTCAGACCGAAAGTGTACTTGATACTGAGATGGTGTGAAAAAGATGAGTTTGCAGCCTGAAAAAACAGATGGCCCCTTATCACCCCATGGGGCTAAACACACAAGAGCAAACTTCAGAGACGCCTTACCTTTACCTTGTCTATCCCTATCAGGAGAGACTGTTATATTAAGGGTTATTGCCTCTCAAGCCCTCCCTGTGATCAGCTTTTGAAGTCCATGGCCAAGAGGCCAGTGTGAGAATATCACCTCAGATAAGAGGTGTTTGCTCTGTCAAATATTCAGGACAGGAATCCATGGAGCCTGTGATAGTTCAGCAGGGAACCACAAACTCCAGCTAATATCATTTAATCCCCTGTTGGTTTGAGAACTACCCACCATAAAAAGCATAACTGGCTGTTTATTTGTGCAGGCAAGAGATAACATCTTAAAGTTACAGTCTGCCTTAAGTAGTAGGGATGTGAAGCCCAAAGAAATGAAGCGTCCAAGCTCATAATCAAAATTGTGTGTACTCTCTTCTTCTCTGCCTAATGAGATGTAAACATTTTGGCTGCTGTCTCTTTTGAAAGATATTAATCAATCTATTGGTTAGAAATCACAAAGGATAGTCGGTCTTCAAATTACATGCCTTCTTTTATAGCATTTTGTAGCTGTGAACAATATGTTAAAAATTTTCCCATGGCGCAACCAAGTAAATACTTGTGGCACATTTCTATTTATTACAGAGAATGGTTAAATTCTAGAACATAAATCATGTTCTTCTACTAAAGACTACAAATTCCCAAAGACAAGACTAATTCCCAATGCAACAATGCTATAAAAGATCAGACACTTTGTTATGCAGAAATCCACATTTGGAGATGTCTTTCAACAATGTTCTCTCAGGACCCAATCCTGCAAAAGGCTATGTCAAGATCCATTACTTCCAGAATGGCCCTAAAACTTATATTTAATTTGCTCTATTTAAATTGTAATCTGACATGATTAATACTGCCTAAGCAAAAAAAAAAAAAAAAACAAAAAAAACAAACAAACAAACAAACAAAAAAACCACCAAAAAAACAAAAAAAACAAAAACCAAAAAAACAAAAAAAACCAAAAAACTCAAAAACCAAAAAAACCCACCAACTTTGTTCTTTCCTTTCTTCTGTTAAATGACAGCCTCTTTGTTTCAATAAGGAAAAATATTTCCTAAGTTTAATTTCAAAACTGAGAGAAGGTACGGCCAATTTTACCTTTTTTGCATCCCTCACATAAGTTACTGTCATTAGCCAATGTTGTTACTGTAGCATGACAGAAAAAAACATAAAGAGGTAGGTGAAGAGATAAGGGAAGGTGACCAAAAAGGGAAAATAATTCCCAATGGTTGTGTAGACTGTCTTTTTTTCATTGTAATCTATCCTCTGCCCTGTCCCCAGCAACTGCCCTAAATCAAGGAATGGGCACCTGATGCATTCTGCAGATGGATTGACACTGCATAGCTGAATGTGCTATACAGGTGGTTTTTCACTTGTACCAATTAGTTAACTAGCCAGCAGATAGATCTTCTCTTTGAGAGGCAGGAGTGGGAATGGAAACAGAAATCTCTCCTGGCTCATTTGCAGAAAGAAAGGCCAAGTAAAAGTGAAAAAGCAGGTCAAATCATTGCTTTTTTATTAATATTTCTAATTTCACTCACTTTCTGCTCAGGTAGACCCTTTCTGGAAGATACACCTGTTAGCCAGACAGTATTGAAAACACTGGGCAATAACAAAATTAGTAGTAAGATTTCTGAATCCTTCAGAAGCATTTTTTGTGGCCAGTTAGACATGCGTGCCCCAAAGTCTGAAGATGAGGGTTTCCCTAGCCTCAGTAAATGAGGTGAATTATTCACTGTTTTCCCGTGGCTGAAGCCCATAGTCCAAGGCATTGACATATACCTGTCAGTATGTGAAAGCAGGTTCTTCAACCAAAAATCAGAATTTTTCTGAATTTCTCCAAGCACTAATCCCTTCTTTAAATGAAAAAAATAAAAGAGAAAAGGAATTCTCTTCTTATATCTTCACATTTGCCTTTTTATGCTGTGTCCTAGAGAGGACACTAATTTTATACAGTGAATTCTAATCTTTCTTCCACAGGAGCCAAGAGACTGCTCTTCCTCAGAGAGCAGGATTTCTGAAATTTTCTACGTTTCATATTTATAAATGTAAATGTAATGTACAAGCCAATAATGTACCAGATCCTGGAGTCACTGACAAATAAAACACCAATATTTGTATTGCAAGAGCAAATTTAAGGAGTACAAATTCAGGAGTAAATAAACATAATCTGATTTAGGAGGCTAGGCAATCCAATGTCCAAAGGATCATATCATATCATATCATATCATATCATATCATATCATAGGATGTGATACAGCAACGACTGCTCTGGGCTACAAGGAAAAAGAAACCAAAATGCTTTACTTCTTACAGTGAATCCTGTAATAATAGGAAAATAATCACTTTTAAGAGTTGGTTACCAATTAATTTGTCATCTATTTTGTTGTTTTTTGGATCATACCAAACTACCATTTAATTAGTTTTCAAGAAATCACCCTAGAGAAAACTCAACATTTGCTTTCAGAAGAGAACTGGATGCAAAGTCTTGATGCTACATTTTCGTGCTGCCAGTCACTGTGTATCCTGTAGGTACCAAGAGATAAAAGGGACAGAAAGAAAATATCTGACACCAATGAGGACACTTCCCAGTGAAAAACTGGATCAATGATTATTGCTCCAACCCATCTCCAATGCTGTTAGCTCTGAGTCAAAAGCTGAAGCTCTACCCTGCTGGATAATAATTCTATCACCTCAAGTACCACAAAATAACCAAATTATGTAAAAAAAAAATCAAACCTCTGTACTCAGAATTTAGAAAAGAAGGCAGCTGTGGCAAAGGAAGTAATTTAACAGTTTACTGCTACCATAAATTATCCCATGCAATCTTCCTTTCTCTGCTGGCTCTGGAACATATTGGTCCTTCCATAGTCTGATTCAGCTTCAGTCCAGTTGAAGTCTCTTCACTTCTTTGACTTTGTTTTCTGATGGGTTGATGAGTTAATGCTCCTTGTGTTTACAGAGAGATTGACAAGAAGCTGGCCCAGTGCAAGGCAAATAATGGAGAATTCAGCAGGGGAAGTGGTGTGTAATCACCCTTTTGTATGGCAAGGAGCTGCTTGGAGCAGCTATGCCAGCTGTGAAACTGCAGTCAATGGCAGTCAGTGCCAGACTTACCAAAATCACAGCTTCTTGTAGTTGAGTCAAAAAGACTTTCTTACTTGTGAAGAGATTAGTCATGGCATTATAGAAGCCTGCAATCTTATTTTTAGAAATTCAAACTGTGTTAAAACAGCTACCAAGCTACCCCTATTCTCTTTAGTCAGCTGCCAGTTTGCAGGGACTCCTTTCCCCTGCCTTCCTTTGACCTATTACATTACCCCAGTAGTCCCAGTCAGGACTCTTTTTTGGAGTCAGGAGTCAGAGAAGACTTCCAGACAATCACAAGAATGTGAAGTCCCTGCCTAACGACATTATAATCATCCTACCCAAAAACACAGCCCCAGTCCAAGGCTGCCCAATTCCAGTAGAGAGTAACAATATTATTTGGGGACTCCTTTAGAAATTAACTACTTCCAGGAAAAAAACAAACAAAACCCCCAAACCAACAAATACATATAGCCTTTTAAGTACTTGGAATACTCAGTCACATAAAATGTTTTAGAAATACTGAAACTGGCACACAGGAAACCTCATCTCTGAAACGTATCTGAAGTACCAGGCTTTGACCCTGAGCAGTTCTGCATTTGAATTCAGTGATATGTAATTCTAGCATTCATTAGCCTTTGGTCTGTTTCTAACCCATATTACCATACACAAAACATAGTGCCAAACCGAGAAGAATTCCACGATAAGGCAGGACAGTTGTGAAGGCTCAAGAAAAAACCAGTCATTGAAGAAAAGCTTTTGCATGAAGCCTCTGGTGTCTGAGTGTGCTATGGCATACCTAATTGTAAGGATGCCATCTATTTATAAATCTCCTTTAAAGCCTTCCAGCAACAGCTGGTACACTATGCTAGGTCATCTGTTTCAGCAATCAGTCATGTCTTTATTACAACAGTGCCCATTACTTCTGAATTTGCTTGTGCCAAGATGCTAGGTATTTTAGCTTTTTACAGCATTTTCTGTTACTTTCAGAGGTCTTTTTATCAAAATTCATTGCTCACAGTGGGAATTGGAACTGAAATATGAAGGGCAAAGCAACAGGAAACCAACAGGTCTCCAAGCTCAACCTGGTTGCTCTTATTTGTATTCTTCAAATTTCCATCCATGAAGAGATTACAACATAATGCAGCTTTTGATAAGTTAGGGAGTTATTGCAATTTTCTCAAATAAAAACATTAAAAGTTGCAAATCAGCTTAGATAGAATCAGTTATACTCCAGGCACTGGATCAACTTTTTATTACAAATTTGGCATAACAGAAGACAAATATTCCAACAGACAAAATATTATTTACTGCTTAAATGCCCACGGTGGTATCCTTTCCTACTGCTAATTGATGATTTTATTTTGTACTCTAGTGTCAAATAGCATCTTTGTAATAGGAGAGTAAAACAACAGGAAAAGTCCAGTAAATCATCATAGCCCTTAACAAATGCAGTGCTTCAGGAAGTTAAGTATCTTGAAAAAGGTCTTCATTCTTGCTTGACACTTCTCTATTTACTTTATTCTTTTTATGCAATGGTCATGATTTAATAAATATGTATAATATTTACTTGAACAGTAAAGTGATCCTGGTGGCTTTAGTGCAAGCACTATTCTAAGGGCTGTTCTATAAAACAAAGAGAAAGTACTTCACCTCAGGATAATGTTACACGGCGGTCTTCAGCCAGCAGAGCTAAATCTAAAATACAAGATCTAACAATTTGCAAATTTATTATCAGATCAGACAGCTCTTCTTCAGACTTGCTTACTGCACAAAATTCAAATCATGTGATAATACCATATATTTTAGAAGATGATGTAAAAGTTAACTGTAAAATAAAGCACAAAGTGTTTCAGCGCTATCTTCAGTAGTTCCTCTAAGGATCATCAGGATAACAGAAAAGAGTAGATTCATACTGCATATCCTTACTACTCTAAATATAAAATTCCTTTATTCCCATTAGTTCTTTTACCATTATTTTTCTTAATTTTTTTTATTACAAATACAACTTTTATTACTCTGGTACAAAAAGTGAATTTGATAAAAAAATATGTTTTGATAATATACGTTACATTGTGCTAATATTTTCTGTTATCTTACTGAAAAAAAAATAAAATTCTAATAATAAAAAGAAACTACTGGACCAGCCAGGAACTGAGGTGTGTTTTCCTCTCACCTGGTTACATTTTACAGTAAAATCAAAGGACTTTTACAGTCTGTGATCCCAAAGAAATCCCAAAGACTTCAATAGCTACTCTGGATATGAGCTGTGTGAGAGAGTTCCAGCTGATGCACCCACCTTCACCTTACATCTTGGGGAAATACAGAGCCAAGCAACAGGCACAGAGCCGTGCTGGTGCTGAAGATGGAGTTAACATTACAAAAGGTGTTCCTCTATTTCAGCTAAGGAAGTCAATATTGACTTATTACAGAAGGGGCACAGAAAGAAAAATCTGAGATAAGTTGCCTGAATATTTCTGACAGAATGTACCAGATATTAGAGAGGCTCCTGAAAAGTGGCACCTTTAACCACTGCAAGACCCTGGGCCAAGAGGGCTACCAGAGAAGTTTAACATCATTTTTGCATCACTTTTTTTTCTCTTTGCTTTTTGATGTTAAACTTGGTGCAGTTCCCATAGCATAACGCCACAGGCAAGGCAGTGTCTGTGAGTAAAGAAAATATTTTTAGCAGACAAAAAGTTTTTATTTGGAAAAACAAAGTCCTTTTCTGACACAAACCCTTTTTGGGGGAGGGAAGATCTTCAGGGCAAAGCAATTGTGAATTCAAAAGTATACCTGTTTCTAATTAAGCTAGGTGGCTTTCATCAGTATTGTCAATAAAGCTTGCCTTTCCTTACTAAGATATTAGGAATGTAGCTTGTACCAAAAGACTGAGAACTTCCCAGCAGCAACAAGTTCTGCCATATGCCACCAGTCATACCAAATCTTTGAAGCCCTTTTTGTTCTTAAAAGAATATAAAATCCATCACAAAGTTTATGCACATGGGTTGAATATATATTTCAAGCTGTGTATGTGTATGTAGGTGTATTACAAAATCACCTTTTGAAATCATAGCACTTCATTAAGAGAGAGGATTGGCACAAAGAGCTAACATAAAGAAAAATGTGCCTGTGAAATCCTCAAAGTTGTGGCTGAAAAAATGTTTTATTTAATGCTCATTCTCAATTCTACATTGCACCAAACAAATCTGTTTTGCAGACAGGTAAAACTTAGCTAAATATTGCTTAGTTTAGTGGAAACTAATCAACAGATGAGGACAAATTGCAAAGCCACTTCGAAAAAAATAGGGCAAGAGATTTGAAAAGTGCAATAAGATAGGAAAGATTCAAATTTCCCTTCCAATATTTTTTTTAACATTATCATTTTTTTTTTAATTGGGAAAAAGACCATTCGTGATTTCATTACTTAATACAAGTAGAGATAAATTAGGAAGTGAGATGTCTCCAAGCTCTGCTATCATCACTGATCTCAGTTGGCCAGATTCCACTCTACAGCCTTCTAGAGGAGTTGAGAGACACCTCACTGTGAGAAATTCTGACATGCACAACAGACTCACAGATTTAAAATCAGCTGCAAAAAAAAAAAAAAATTATTTTGTTGCTGACATTTCGTTACTAATCAGAAATGTCTACTCCTTAGTTAATAAGACTGAATGACAAAACAGAAAAAAAGTTTAATTCTGGGTTAAAGCAGATGACAGTTTGCATTTCTCAAACTCTGCAGATTTATCAGACCATTTTTTGCTGAATGTAATTGCCTGCTATATGGTTACTCCAAGGCCATAATTAGTTCAATCTGCTATCTTCATCCAGTGATTTTTACTTTATAACTTGGGACAGTGGATTGGTTAATACATTTTAATTTTTTCTTAGATTGTACTCTGAGGGAAAGACATAAATTATTCATTATCAAGTATCTAGTGGCTTCTAAACACTCCTTAAGAGCAAGGTTAGTAGCTAAGGATCTATCTTTTTTCCTTTGATGTCAATCTCTCCCAAATTTGTAAAGCTTGTATTAAATCACAGAAATCAGAAAATTCGATGAATTAAGTATAAACAAAGTACCAAAGATTTATAAAGAATGAACATTTACAGGTTCGACTTTACTTGTTGGCATAATTTTTAATTATTATGAACCAATTATATTAAAACTTTGCTCAAATATCTGTTTTTAGTCCCTAGTATAAAAGTTTCTATTTGGACCTTATTTTTTTTAATAGACTGTTCCTACATACCACATATAGTATGTTATGTTCTAAAATAGTATGGTGGAATGTGGAGAATTTTGTTTTGGGGAAATAATAAATTCCTTTGGCTCTGTAAATATGGCTTTATTCATCCCTCAGGTGCATGATCATTATCTGAGTCTATCTTGGCTTTTCTCTTAATTTAAACAAGAGCCACCTACACTGGCTCTTTTTTTTGTCTGCAAGCAAAAAAATCACCTTTTTTGCTTACAGACACATATGCAGAAGTAGATGCGCAGTCTCTTATATTAAAAAATGTATTAAGATTTCTTTTAAAAATTATGAAGAGTTAATTAATTCATGAATGAAAATTAGCACTAATATAATGTCAGAGAGTTTTTCTTTGCTGCAATTTCTAGTTAAGTTGTTGAAGTTGCTGTGCCAGAATATTAGATATGTCAAAGCATCTTGCACTCTCAAGGGACACGTAGAAGACTTCTCAACAGCTAAATACAGAGACAGCTAAACAATGGTTCTCAGCAAAACACCTGATTTAACACCAGTTGAAAGTTTTCCTCCCTCCCACACAAGCCCATAGAATGGTGCTGCTGACCAGGAAAGACACATGGAAAAAACAGCAAGTACATCTCTCACCTCTTCCTGCAAAATGGTTTACTAAAAATCATGTCACACAGGGAAAAGACACCCAAACATGCACACTGCCTGCTATGTTTACTTCCTCTGCAAGGTAGCCACTGCATTAAGCTGAAACACTTTGCTAAAACTCAATATGTCTTACTTGCAGCCAGAGGGATATTCCATTTCCAGCCCATGTGTGCATTAGCACCTGTGTGTCTTTGGGAAATCCCTGCACTGCTCTCTGCATTCTCCCTTTCCACAGCACACAACTACGGGCAGTCACTCTGTTCCTCCAACACTGTCATTGGTATTCAGGGGATGCTGTTCAGTATGTAGTAAAATTAAAATAAAAAATATGCGTATCTGCCTTGAACCTTCTGAGGTCAACAACAGCTTTGGTCTATTGATCTGTAACAAAAGGCAGAGGTTAGAAGGGCAAAATCCTCTGAACTGGAGTCCATTTGTGCAGTGGTTTAAACGCAATTAAGTCTCCCTGACTTCTCCAGATTTTCCCAAGACATTTGCTACTAGCAGCAGAGGTCCATATTCAATAACTGTTGAAGTGATATTATAGACTGAATATACTGAATAAAAGTACTGAAGAAAATTATTCGCAGCATTGCATTAGGAAACCATTTTGTGTTACCCCGTGTAAAGCAACTGATACACAGCCATGTTACAATGCACATTACTGTACAGAGAGTTACTACATCACTCAGCCTTAACATCACAGGCTCAGAATCTGTTTGGCCACAATGTCTGGTAAGAGCTAGTGATTTTGGAGTGCTACATATGAGATATGTCAGACAGACCTGTCTTTCAGAAAGTATTAAATCTCTGCCACAAGCACAAATTTTGAAAGAGTGAAATGGACATCCAAATATTGAGACCCAACAGAGTAGTCTTTTAGAAAAAATTGGCCTTCATAAACACTGATGTAATTCAGGATTAATGCCATGGAGCTGAAAAGATTACAATAACAAAAGAGCAATATGAGATTGGATTTAGGCATTCAAAGTCTAAAACCTCCAATATATATTTAAAGAAAAGTAACTTACTCCAGCATTTGGAAATTGGGGCCTATTGAAAAGCATGAAATCTCTAAAATGTTATTTGAATGCCAGAAAAGTAATACTTTAAAAAATCAAGACAAAAATGCCAAGAAGAACAGAAAGGAGTGAGCCAGAAACTCGAACATGTTTGTTTCCATCCTGTTCATGAGTTGGGCAAGCACTGCAGCTTTCCAGACATCTCTGGATATTAATTACTGGAGAATCCCAGCCTTCAGTGACACAGCTGTCATCTCACAAAACAGAACCATAGATGTGAACTGGGCTTATATAATAAGGCTCCTAACAAGAAAAAATACCAACTCAGAAACACGTGCCACTGGCAATACCTACATTTAGCTGTGACTTTGTACCCGCCCAGCGGAGGGTCGTGGCCTTCTACAGCATCGAATCCTGCTGACACCAGGACAATCTCTGGATCAAACTCGTTGGCAGCTGGCATAATCACAGTCCTGTAGAATGTAAAGAACCCAATGTGATAAAATTAAAAGGACTTCCATCTTCATTATATAAATTGTCATAATCAGAAAAAAAACACAACACATTTTATTTTAATTAAACCAATCTCCATGGTGGCTGTTCAAGTCAAAGGCTTCAATCAATTTCTTTCTATAATCACTCCTTTTTCTTTTCTATGACTGAGAAAAAAAAAAAAAAAGGGCAGGTACATGTGAAAGCTTCTAATATTACTTACACATCTGTGTCTGTTTTATCCTGCTGCCTATAAAAAGCTGCCTCTTCCAGGGAAGTGACTAATGGTTTACAGAGACCTCTCAAAGCCTGACTGGAAACCCGGACTGCTCCAGTTAGTGCGAACTTGGTGTAAATTTGAACTATAAATTTCTTTTGGGAAAATGTTTGCTTTCCAAACTTTTTTTTTTTTTTACTCCTTAACATTTTTAAATGTTTGTCGAGGTGGGGGGTGACTCTAGCAAAGGAAAAACATGAAATTCCCTTAATCAAATCCAGACTATGTTGTCAAGCCTTTCCAAGGTCAAGCATAACAGGAATGTGACAACCACAAACTAGTGACAGCAACCCCTGCTGGAGTCAGGAAGATAATTCAGCCCTTTACAGTCACAAAGATTCCACTTTTTTAACCCCTTCCTTGACAAACTTATGTGTGGGTATTTTATGACTTTGATTTTTCCCTTCTTCAATCTCAGAGCATGAAAGATGTATTGAAGGAGAAGGTAAGCCCCTGTGTTCTGAACTTGCAGATGTATTCTTTCAGGATGACTCCAAAGGGAAGGAGTGAGGATGGCTTTTCCATTGGTTCGACAAACACTGAGACTGTAATGGCTGTGCTAAATCAGGGGGACATGGTTAACATTAAAAAGAAAATACGAATATGAATGTTCTATCACAGATAAATTAACTCTAGAAAATTCCAATTGGTCTACACTGGTCAGAATGTGAAGATTAATTTTGTGCATAGGTAATGCTATTTGTTTAAGTTCAGTGTTTATTAAATTATTTGATAAACAGCTCAGTCCAAAGAAATCATGTTTTTGTTGAAAGTTTCAGGTTTTCTGTGGAAAAAAAACCCCAGTAATGATATTAAGGATTCTCTAGGTTTTTCTTTAGTTTAGCTTTTGATCTATGCATTATAAACTTTATTTTGTTTTGTTTTCCTCAAAGGTAATTTTAGTATTAGTAAAATGTTTCTTTTACTTGTTAATCATAAAAAAGAGAACTCAGATGAAGCGAAAAGTCTTTGTCGGGGCATACAGCATTTCAATGAATATAGTTTTACATTAAAAAAAAGGATAAAGGCCACTTAAAATTTTTTTGTGATTTTGCTGAAATTGCACCACAAATATTTGCAGGCAAAGTGCTATAAATTGTGAAATATTCCTTTTTTCACATGTCATTAGTAGGCCTCTGCTGATATATGGATTCCAATACTAAGAACTGCACTTCAAGAAGGACCTAGACCAACTGGAGAGATCAAAAACAAAGAAAAAACTACTATAAAACATAACTTAAGTGGATACATAATACAATTATTACTATTTGATTTGCATAACATGGGAGCAAACATAAAAGTGAAAAAATATGTAAGTCATTGCAAGAGGAAAGAAATAACCTGTCCTATATCCTGTGGACAGGACCTGAAGCAGCCGCAGCAGGAAACCTGTATTTCAGGCACTGGAACAAGTTTTTAAATAGTAAGAATAAATAATAATATAAATAAAATGCTTAATAAAGTTGGAAACTGCCCATCTCTTGGACCTTTTTATAATAGCTAAAAAAATATCCACCAAGCTTGCTACAGGTTCAAGCTGACATGGCCTGGAGGCAGGCAGTCAATTACTTCTCTAGTTTTTTTTCCTATTGTTCCACGATGTAGAACTCTATAACACACAAAGAACACATATGAATACTTAGATCAGGCACTACACTGACTGAGCTTTTGCAGGCTAATCTCTACAAAACTAGGGAACAATATCAGGAATAAAGGTCTCCTATGCAGCCATGTCTTATCTTATGTACATACCTTCTGATACTCTAATTACAAATTCATTGTCTGAAGCAACACATACTTCCCAAACTTCCTCACGTCTGCAACACATGTGGCATGGATCCTGATTACTGATGAGGACTGTGGCTGATACACAGTTTTCATCTGTCCCCATAGCACCATACATCTTATACACTGAAAGAAGGAGGGATCCTATGAAGAACCCTCCCTATCTGCAGCCACTTGAGCTTTTGCCCTCCTCCTCTCCATTCATATTTCCTCAAATTCAAGTCAGACTCTGCTTTTTATTTCTTCATGTCAAATAAAGTGGCAGCACCACAGAGTACAGCACAGACTAAGCTCAGGAGTCAGACGATGGAGTGTGTTCAGTGCAGTGAAGCTATGCAAGCTCAAGTTGCTGAGCAGTAACAAGCCTCACCAGTCTAACACACAAAGAAATCTTTGAGAGCTCTATAATTTGGAACATTGGGAAAATCTACCACACTTCTACCACATTTCAAGACCTTGCTCTAAAGTGTAAAGATGTCAGCACATTTTTTAATAACAATGGGACAAAACAATGCATTTGACCCTTAATCTCCTTCATAGAAGCAGCAAAAAAAAATGTTTAGACACAGTTTATTCAAAATTTTTGTCAAATAAATATGTCTGACATTAAAACTGCCAGCCATACTGAGTAGCAATAGGAAAATTATTAAATACTGAAAGCATTTGGTCTTTCGACACAAAGACCCAGGAATAGCTATTAACACCATTTTTAATAGTGCTGAACAGGAAATAGTAGCACATTCATAAATCTCTACAGAAATGATATATAGGAATCTCAGCTAAAGAAAGGAGAAGGCTATAACACTAGTAACTGGATGTGGCATTTAGAATTCAGTGTTCTGTTACTGCTTTCAGTAGTATCTGAATTCACATGGCCAAAAAAACAGCTAAAAGAGTTTTTCTGAAAGAAAGAATATTTTCTTTAAAAATGTACACAGTGTCTGTTCCATTTCAGCAAAAAATAACATCCTATTTTGCTGTAATATTGTCTCACAAACTAAGAAAGACAGAACTTTGCTGCTGCTACTCTACATACAGTGTACTAGAAGAGCTATGTCCTGTGTTATTCATTTCTTTTTCATCCTCCATAGTATGAAGGGAAGTGGAATATCAGATCTCATCCATCTTATACTGTTCTTCGTTTAATACTGAAGAAACCCTAAGGACTTTTCTTTTGGAAAGATATCACGGAAAATGAAAAAAAAAAATCTCTTTACTGGGATAGCAAGCTTGACTTCACCCTTAAACATCTCAGAGTGCCCCTGGTCCTTGTTACAGCAGTCAAGGCTACTATTTGGTCTTTCAAAAAAATGACAGCCACAAGTCTTTCAGTTGCAAAGACTATATAGACATTTGGTTCCTAAATCTATAATCCAATCTTTTACATTAATTTACAGGCATTTAGGTGGTTACTCTTCTGAATAAATTCTATGATATCTCTGCTTAGAAAAGTGCAACCTAACATCTGGAAAACAGCATTTTGGCTTGAAGTTTATGTAGGTAAGACATCTTTAATTTTTGTCTAGCCTTGGAAGTAACTGCTTTGTAGCAAAAAGCACATGAAAATTCTTTCACAAAAATGACACATACTTTCCTATCTTTTGAAGTTCTATAAGGAATGATAAACACACACCTTTTTAAATATAGTCTTACTCTTCACACAGAAATACATAAAAACTTCTGTCATTTGTCATCTCTCAGGCTTTAGCACCTTCACATGAATATCTGTCTTTAGGAAAATCACTGAATCATAGAACCATAAAATATCCTGGGTTGGAAGGGACCTTTAAAAATCATCTAGCCCATACCCCATGCCATGGGCAGGGGCAAAAAATGTTTTGAGGTTGGTAGTTGTAAAGAGAGCCTACAGAAAGCAACGTAAAAAATCACTTCTCCCTTGTAAACAATCTTTTCCTACTTCAGGATGTCTGGACAGGCAGTGAAGGTTCCTGATCCTTCACTATCTCTTGGGAGCAAAGAATCATCAGATGCTGAATCTTTCACCTTTTCTATCTCTTCTACACTCTGGAGGGCACAGCAAGGAGTAAAAAAGGAGAAATCATCCACTGACTACCTCCTCAGGAGCTCCTATAACTATGTCACTTCCCTTCTCAGCCGCCTAAGAAGAGAACCCTCTGAATCTGATCATAACAGAAAATATGTTGGTGTGGGTTTTTTTTAAAGCAGACAAATAACAATGGTCATACACTAATACATATTCATGCTAATCTTCCAAGATTCCTCAGACCAGCCCTAAGCTCAGAAGTCAGGCTGCAGCTGGCAGGATTTTTTACAGAGCAAAGAGGCAAAATTCTGCTGACCGGAAATCCTTGCAAGGGTGCACTGGCAGCCTGCATTCAGAGCCTGCTAGGAACACTGATTATCTTTATGTCCAGCAGCAGAAAGAAATATGATTTGGCTTCTGGCCATGGTCACCAGACAGGTACAGACTGGGGACTGGCAAGCCATCACTTCTTTTTGAAGCCAGTCAGGCTCCAGAGCTTATCAGCAAACTGAAGTTAATGCTAGGATTCTTCTCTGACAAAACAAGCAGCTTTTGTCAAGAAAAGAAATATATTTTATTCTTCCACTATGACTCACACTCTCCTCCACTTCCTTCTCCAAACAAAATAAAACACATAAAAGAGATATTTATTTTCTGTGATCTGAATCATATAGAAGCATAAATATTTGGTATACCATATTCACCTAATGATGACAGCAGAGTTAGAAGGACATCTTGCCTGGCTGACTCTTTCTTTTCTCATTCATTTTCATTAATAAACATGTCAAAACCTGAAAGCTCAAGCAGCTGCATCCCAGAAGTTATTTATCTAAACCTTTACAGTTTCACAGAGTGAAACTGTCTTCCAGATCAATGTAATGCAGAGTCTTCTTTCAATCTGATGGTACTGGGAACAGAGAATGTATCTGGGAAGCTGAGAAGATTTTTTTTTTTTTTGTCTGACTAAGGAGATTTCCCCAAAGAATTAATATGTTCCATTTGGGTATGCTGCTGTCTGCAGAGAAGCCAAGGGATGGCTTCCAGTTGGGTGTAGTTCTAGAGAAAACATCAGGCATGTGATCCTCCCCTCCCCACCAATCTGAACGTCAGATGCAAGACATTAAAGCGATTCTACCAAGGGACTCTGATTCTTTTATTCTTCTATTCTATTTTTGTACATTCAAAGCACATGGCTAAGATTCTACCAAACATTTTTTCTCCCAGAAGAGATTGCAGAGAAGACAGAAAGGATCTTCAAGCACCACGACACAATGATGGAAATCTCCAAAGAAAGCTAAACTTATGCAAATAGCTACAATTCTTTTGCTGTGTTGTTAATTTAAAAAGGAAATGAGCAGGAATACCAGCCTAGGACAATAATTTATGTAACTGAGAAAAATAATCCATGCAGATTGGAATAGCTTAATAACATAAATTATTTGCTCTTTCCCTAAAATCCTTCTGTGTTTTCATCCAGTGAGCTCAAAGTACTTTGAGAACACTGAAAAATGGCAAGGTTCATATCTTCAGCTGGTATAAATCAGTATAGCTGTTTCTGATTGCATACTCCTTTAAAGCAGGCATTTCTTTACACATTTGACAGATGAAACAGCTAAAACTAAAAGCTGGTAAAAGCCTTGAATAGATTATCCAGTTTTCTCTTGAAAAACCTTGAGGAAAAATGCAGAAGACTCTAAAGTCCATATCTTCAACAAGTAGGGAAAAAGCCCCTATAAATGTACCATTATTTGTTCAGTTATACCAGACCTGTATTTTGCAGGAATATACACAATGCATTAGTGCTATTATAGTGGGGATTTAGCCACCAAATGGAGACTCAGTCTGTTTTTTGAAAGAATGTAGGTCTGCCTACAGTTTTTCAGCTTCACATCATGCAAATAAAATACTGCACCAAACAACCACTATGTTGTCCTACTTTAAAATCACACAAGATAAAGTAAATTGTTTAATGTTCCCTGACAAAAACAGAACAGAAAGCATTTACAGGATTGCCCCATAGGTATGTGGAACTTTGGTATCTATCATTTTTACATGTTGTTTGCACATGCATCTTAATGTAACACAGTACCAAGTAATGTCCCTTCTCACAGAAAGCCACATAGAATTTCTGTACAACTTGCAGATAATTCTTTTTTCTGCACCAGCTGAGTTTATAATAGTGTTTCTTGCTAAATTTTGAGTTACTTTCATAACATTCTTTTGTGCCAGCTCTTCTGTCAGACCAAGTTTATCAAGGCCAAACTTGAGAACATTCCCTCAAAACTCCTTGATGACTATCATTTTACCATCAGATTTATCCTGGATTTATCCTTTACAGTCTTTATTTTCATATATTTTCTTTCCTGTCCTTGCTTTTATTTTTATCTTACTTGCTTTCTAGAGATACAAAATATTTTTTCCTTTATTTCTTCAAGGGGCAAAAGGTACCACATCAATACGAAGTCCTCAGTACTGTAAATCATGTTCATGTCACTGGGATTTGCACATGGTTTTGAACCTAATCACATGCCAAAATGTTAAAGGATCAAGGTCTTCCATGGATGCACCCATTTAAAGACACTTTATAAAGTTAGCAATTTTAAATGTTATAATTGTAGGAGTATCTAAGTGCAACTGAATTAAAAGTTTTAGAATAGTTTGTTTTCATTCTTGCTTGCTTTCTTGCCTTTTTTTTGGCTTTTAAAGACATTTTTTGAGTCTAAGGCTATTATTTGTGGGTTCCTTTTTAAATGAATAATTATTTTGGCATCCTTCGTGTAACTTTCCTGAATTCTATTACAGCTGGAACTGCAAGATCTTACACAGGCAAAAACTATATGAAATATTGCCTAAAATATCTGGTCATCCTTCTATTTTTATTATTTAGAAAGGTGGTTTCAATACAATTATAAGGACTCTTCTACATTTGATCTATAATATGCCTCATACAGAGTCTCTGAACTAGTATAAAAAGGACCAAAATAAGGAAAAGTTAACACACAGAAAAACTATGAGAAGAAACATTACTTTGTGTTTTCCAGATTTTACTTAAAATTTAATAGCATAGTCAAGTAAAATTATCCTACTTCTTGAAAAACAGGCAAAACCACATACACATGTACTATGCACACTCATGTTCATATTCAAAACAGTAAAATTCATAATGCAGTGGTAATAGGTAAAGGGATTGGCTAAAGATTATGGTAAATAAGCTTGTTCAAAAATCATGGGTCTAAGCATCTCTCAAATGAGTAAAGGTTCCAAGAAAAGGTTACCTTAAAAGGCAAGTTTGCAAGTATCAAAGGAAAGTATACAAACATAAAGCCTTCTGTGGAAATACAGGCCAAGATAATACCGGCAATAGCACCAGTATTTCACCCTGAGAAACTGAGTTCAAAAAACCTGCATTTTCTATTAAATATTCCTCTGTCTTCTCATACTTTTGTGGAAGCACTTACATGATTAAGAAAAATAACCCAAACCTTTTAATTATTTCTCAGATCTCAAATAAAACTGGTTGGTAACATGCCATTCTTGTGAATAACTTATTTACTAAGTTCCAGTTGTTAGCTAAAGGACTGATGTGGCTTCCAAGAGCTGCAAAACTGGAGATGATATATGAGAGAGAGGAAATAGAGGTTTAATTTGCAAGACAGAGTTTAAAATAAAACACAGAATAACCTAAAATAGTATTTCCAACACTGAGAAAGCAAAATGCTCTAAATATGGAATCCCACCATTTGAAGCCAATTATTTTTCTATCAAAGCCATTCTAACTTGTATGGGAAATGGTACTAAGACATGCATACACACTGCCAAATTTTACCACCAAGTGTTAAGATATCATTTAGCTTTAATGGTGTAACATGTTTCTACCAGAAAAATCAATTCAATGCTCATTACTCTATTTTATGCAAGAAAAAGAAAGCAAATAATTAGAAGCTTTTCTGCCATAAATATAATAATCATATTTGGGGCTACTTTTCCTCTTTTAAAATTTATATAATCATTTAGAAAACATATTACATTCTTATCAAGACTGAAAATACTACAGTATTTTCTATAACAAAATAACTAACAGTTTTGGTTTTTTACTTTTTTATTTTTTAAGTAATTTATCTCAGCAGTATTTTATTATAAGACTTGGCCTAAAATGTTAACATAATAAACTAATAATACTAACTAAAACAGTTCACTGCTCCCAGTAATCTTATTATATAGTAATAAGATTGCTCATACAAAAACAAAAGTAAGTGCTATAATATCAGAAATACTTAAATACAGAGGTAAAAACTTGCCTCAAAGTGTCGCATTTACAGAATTCACAAAATAAATGACAGCATGATACAGTCTCCAAGGAATTTCGTACATCTACAGAAATGCACATTGTTTTGAGCGTATTTTACATTTCTGTGTATTTTAGGGTACTTTAAAATTTTAAAATTACTTAGCCCTTCAAGAACAGTATAAGAGAAAGGGAAGCCTAGTACCTATTTTACTGACATTTCACAGGAATGGTGGAATTGGAGAAAAGAAGGAAATGGTGCTATTTTGAAAAAATTAAAAGAAGAGGGCTCTAGAGTATGAGTTTGTCTCCAAGTCCAAGATCTACACTCCTTGCTTATGAAAAAACCTTTAGAAAAGCTTTTCAGATTGGGGATATAGCATACACTTCTACACACAGCAGGAATGAAGAACATATGTTACCTAACATTTACTTTTATTAATTATACAACAGCTTAGTTTGCAACATCAGCAATCTGCTTATTACTTGACAAGTGTAAAGTAGTTTTCAGTTCTTGCAAAAGTGAGATGTGGGGAAGAAAGGAAAGTAAATCTGATTTTAAAATGCCTAGAGTCATGAATTGGAGCAATAGGTTGAGTGGATAAAAGATAGAGAGATCCCTTGAAAAAAGCACTTTTACCAAGAAATTTTCTTCATTTCTGAAAAATAAATTTTGCCCATAAGGGGATTTTTTTCTTTCCTTTTAAATTAAAAGAAAAGAAAACAATTTCTAGAAATCAAATTATTTATCAAGGTCATAGTGATTTGAAAAACCATAATTTTCCACATGCTGTATTCATCAACATGGTTGTGACTATAAAGTACATGAAGTTGTCTTAATTTTTTTCTCATAGGTCTCTACATATTTTCTTTTACAGATTCTTTCTTGCTCTCTCCTATATTTTCTACCATATAGTATTTTCTCTCTGGTTTTCTGGCTTATCATTAAACAGGAATTTCACAATTTTCTGCATAGCAAGCATGCCATTTTAGTCTGTATTGTCACTTTTCCTTTGAAGTAATGCTATTAAGAAAATTGCTCATATGACTAGTATTTTTCTGATGTTCTGAAGGGAAGATGAAGACATACATTATTTCCTCCTCTTTTTTTCTGAAGAACAACATACAGTGGTAGACAAGGAAAATATAGACATTTTCTTACACTCAAACCAAATTAACCAAATGCCTTTGGTCTTAATTGATACTACAGGCAGGATATTGATGCTACAGGCAGCAAGAGCATTCACCATTTCTGTATAAGTAAACACAGGCATGTTTGTCTGCCTCATGCTTGGCAGAGCCCTGTCATTGGAGCTGGGGCCACTTTGGACCAGTTCTTTGGTCAAACTCATTTGGACCAACTCAATACATCTACATGTATTTAAATAGACCAGCTGGTCTTCTTTCTGATAGCCAAAAATACAGTTTCCCTCATATAATATGGCTTATACAGTACAAAAACTTCAAGTCTTCTCACTTTACCTAAATTGAATGCCACTTAATGGAACCCGTGCTGGTGTAATTTTATTGAGGATTTAGAAGAAACATTTACAGATAATATAAGGTAACCCAGAAAAGCACTTTTCAATACCTGCCCTTTTCTCCTCCTTCTTCCCTCCAACTCTTCCAGAAAATTCTCAGAGAGGAGATATTTGTGGGAACAGGGGGAACACTCTCACTAATGCACTAATCCCAAGGTACCACTACTACAACTTTTAGAAACTACAACTTTTTCTGGTGCACTTTCAGCTACTGTTTGGTTAGGAATGTGATCTGGTGTTGGCTCTGTGTAGCTTGGAGGAATCCTGTCTACCCTATCCCTATTCTTCCTTTACATTCATTTTATTCAACTAAAGAAAACAAAGGAAATCTGATAGACTTCAAAGACAGAGAAAATTGGATGTCAGTGCTTAGAAATTGACTGAATTGAATGTGACTGGAAGGACCCAATTCACAAATAAAAGTACCAGACTTGTTCAGAAAGTATCAGGTAGGCTGTTTTAAAATGAGAAACACTCTCCTGCAAGAGGGTTACACTTATGACTTAAAGACTGAAGCCAAAGAAAGGGTTGGAGAGAACTAAGGCTTAGGAAAATATGAAGCCAAATATAACGTTAAGGACAACATGATTTTTTTTCTGGTTTCACTAGTATGAAAAAGATTGTTTAATACATAAAATTCAAAGGCAAGCATTTTCATCTAGAAAGAAATTTAAATATTAAGGAATCAATGTCATAAATAAGAATTTTAATAAAATACAAAAATAGTAAAAGAATTTGCATTAAAAGCAGTATCTGAAACAAAACCCAAGATGATCAGAAGATACTGTACGAGTTTCGGACAAACTCTATAATAATAATACAAAATAATAGTACAAAAATGATATATATACCACTTATGGAAATAATGAGAAAAAAAAGGATACAGAAAAAAGGAAAAACAAAAAGCTCTAAAAAAGGACTGCAAACAACACCACAGAGTTCAGGAAAAGCATGATTCCTACATTAATGTTGCACTCTTTTTTTAAATTTTTTTTCAAGGAAGGAATAGTGAATAGCAAAGAACTTGGAATTGCAGACTGAAAAACAAAATACAAAAATGCAGATAAACTGCAATGTGATATAATATTTTATTTAAGCTTCCATTGACTTCATGGAAGCAACGTTCATCCTAATAGATTTCATTTGACATCTGCAGAAGACTTGTAGAGTCATGTGGTCCTAGATCAATAATAACTCTTTCAGTGGTGTACATGGAAGAAGCCTTTTATCTGTGCCAGGCATTTTACAGCAGAAAGGCAATCCCACCCAGCCCAAGAGGGTCATATTGACACACTGCTATTGCATTTGCCAATACAATCACTTGCACCAACTCTTCGTGCTGTCAGGACCTCCTCTGAAGAAGGACTGAGAAAAAAAAAGAAAGGTAAAATTTGGGATTTAACTGAAAAGGATCTAAAAATTTCATTTTGATAATTCTGAATTTGTCTTTCCCCAATAAACTTATGTCCCTGTTCTTCTCTTGAAAAACTGAAGTGCTCACACCTCTTTTAATAATTTCTGGATCCTCTTTGGAGTGATAAATTGGATAGTCTCCTCAACAGCATGAAACAAGACTTTTTCTACCATATGCTACAGCAATAAAAAAGAAAGCTGTTTCTCATTATTGGCTGGTCCATCCTCATAGTCAGTTGTCTTGGAAACTGAGATTGATTTTAATTTCAAGAAAATGTAAGAATGAACTGAATCACATAGTTCTTTCTTTCAATGTCCATCTAAATTTACAGTGTTGGAACAAGCAACAGAAACATCCCTAAGCATGATTTCCACTTCTAGATTTATTTTTGCTGCACTTCTCTCTCAGGGTGAAAATCAAAATAATGTAATAACTTAAACTGGAAACTTCAGTAAAATAATTGTGAAGTTTCAGAAAACATTGAAATAAATATAAGTAAAATGTACATTCAAATCAACCTCAACTAAAAAAAAAAATTATTCCATGTTTGATATCTGGATGACACAATATATAGGTATCGTGTAATTCAAATTCTTTATTCTGTCCTGCAAATGGACTTCTTACTGAGGCCAAAATATATTTAATAAAACATTAATTTTCCAAGTATTTCAGAAACCCCATCAGGACTTCATAATCATTTCTCCCCTAAGGATCTGACTTTAGTCAGCTTTAGTGTACTTACTGCAATTAAGTTACCATTACTTTCTGAAATACTTTTGTCATTTCTTTACTTGAAATTGTCAACAGATCTTGTAAACTGTTTAAGGGACTAGTTAAAAGTGGAACTTTTCATGCTGCTACCTTTGGATTACCAACGGTCTCCAAAAACACTGAACCTTTTGGCAGTGAGGTCTTCAATTCCAGTTGCCAAACTAGATTTCGATACATGGAATTTTATACCAGCTGAGAAATTTGGCATACTATTCTCATCTACTCTTCATTAAAATAACTCTTCCAAGATGATATTGCCAAAGCTGTCATAGGGAGGTGTGCAATTACAGTGAATAGGAGGAAGTTTTTACCATTGCTAATACATGGGAGGTGATCCAGTAAATTTTTAAAGTTGTGACCCCCTCAAGAAAGGTTAGAAGACTCTTGGCAGCTAAGCAAAAAAGAATTTGTCAGCCTTTCAGCATGAATAGCTAAGGAAAAAATTACTTATTAAAATCTGTACTTTTTGTACTGTGTTGCTGTAAGATAGCTCAGTCTTTGAAAGAAAAAACAGAATCCTAAGTTAGTATAATGTCAAGCGAATTAACAGAAAGGCTGTATATATAATCACTCAAGCTGCAGTCCTAATTTCAACACTTTATGACTTTTTGGCATTCATAAGATCAATGAAATAATATCTAAAGTTTAATTTTTGTTTTCTCACTTGTTGGATACTTCATGTCTTTTTCCTTTTTTTTTCATCCAGCTCTGCACTCTTGATGGACACTATCAGTCAAGTAGTTTTTCAATGAGTTTCCTCTAACACCAAATAAACAATTTGCATTTTTTACATTATTTACCCAATTTAGATTCAAAAAGATATTGAAGTAGTAAAAATGTAATTTTAAATTTCATAATGTCATAGCCGTTAAATTGTAAAGAATTTGTTTATTTTATATCTTGAATTCCAAAAATCTGAGCTTTTATTGAAAATCTTTAAAATTAATTCCAACCTCAAACATCAGCTGATGCTCTGACACTGGGAATACTGGCAACCTGTCAGTCCAAGTTAAAACCCAGTCAAGAAGGAAATAGTTATCTTTGAAAAGACTTGATTGTGGAATGAGAACTGGTAACTCCTACCTGCTACAATAAAAAGTAAGCCAGCTATCCCATCACCTCGTTGCAGTGTTTTCTTCACCAAGAAAAGCAGTGATAGAGATGAGGAGTATCAAAGATAAAAGAGTACTTTGAAATAAGCTCATCCTGCCAAGGCTGATATATTCATCTCCCTCTGGCTGTACTCCATTCCCTTTAAATTCCATTGAATCAGCAAAAAACCCTAGTCTGATCATGAAAAAAAAAAAAAAAAAG
>VZUI01083724.1:0-38081 GCA_013401135.1 Cettia cetti
GCCCCGCCCCGCGGCCGCTCTGCGCACGCGCCGTTCCCACGGCTCCGTTCTCTTCAATCGAGCTCCACCGGCTGCGCGCGCCCCATTGTCCTTTTAAGGCAGGAAGGGCCGCGCGGGAAGCGGGGGCGGCGCCCGCCCTGACGGCGGAGGTGACTTCACGCGCGCGCCCCCGCCCCGGCCCCCCGCACCTGCCTCGCGCCGCCCCGCCCCGCCCGGAACAGCCCCCGCGGGACCGGCCCGCAAACATCACCGCAAACACGGCACAGCCCGCGAACACAGCCCCGCGAACACCACCGCAAACACGGCACAGCCCCGAAACATCACCGCAAACACAGCACAGCTCCGCAAACATAGCACAGCCCCAAACACAGCTCCCAAACATCATCATAGCACAGCCCCGCAAACACAACCCCTAAGCATCACCACGAAGACAGCCCTGCAAACACAGCACTGCCCCGCAAACACAGCTCCGAAACACAGCCCAGCCCCGCAGCATCACCGCGAACACAGCTCCGCAACGCGACCCTACCATCCCCGGTGAGACGCCGTGACACGCTGCCCCCTCCCGGAGCGGAGCATCCCGTCCTCACCGCGTGTAGCGGCGCTTTTGGCCATCGCTGCCTCCCCGCACCGAACCCCGCGGGTGGAGCGTCACGGCATCCGCGAGTAACAGGGAAAGGTTTCTTTGGGGTTTTTTTTGGTTGGTTTTTTTTTTTTTTTTCCGCTCCGGGTTAATTTTAAAGCTCGTTTTCTAAAGCGCTTTTAAAGTCATCAGTGGCTTATATAATTTTTCCTGCAGCGTCACAATGAGTGAATTAAAAAGTCTCGTCATTGCAGCCTTTGGGTTCACGCTCTTTTGTGCAATTTTGGAAGAGCTGCTTCACGAGGGGTTGGCAGGTTATGTTGAAATAGATTTCCTTTGAAAACTGTGTCAGGCGGATTAGCATGTGATATACAAGGTAACACCTAAGGAGTTATGACTTAGCACCATTACAGCCTGTGACTGCAATAAAGCTGTGAGCTACTCCCTCCCGGGCTGGCACTCAAACCGAGCCCAAATATGGATTCCTTTCTTTTGAACCACTTAAAAGTTTAAAAGTTTCCCACAGAATCAACTGCAGCTCAGGCACCACATGCAGGTGTTGTTGAATACGCTAAAACACTGAAATAATGCCAATGAATATTTCTATAACTTTTTTTCCCCTAACAATGACCTTTTTAGTCTAACCCTGGTTTAAGCACAGAATTAATAAGGCACCAAGAACTTTTGCTGAAATGATCCTTTTGCTTCCATCAACAGCACTAGTTCACCTCTGGGAATTTTCAGAGAGCAGGACAAGCTACTTTTCCTTACCTTACTCTGAAGATCTTATGTCTTCTCTACTTGTAAATCCATGGTAATTCTATCCCATCTCCTTCCTCAGTGCTGCCAAACCAGTCTGGGCACAAAGCACAGGAGAATGCCTCCCAAGGAACCCTCCAAGTTATCATGTGAGCTTTGGGGGGGTTCCTTTTGAATGATCATGGAGTGCTGCCTTTGCTACCAGGGCTTCCTTCCAGACACAGCTAAACTAAATCACATTCAACTTGTGAGCCAACAGGTGTACCAAATGCTGAATAATTTCTCAAAGGATTTTTATAATTTTACTGCTTTTAACTGGTCTAGGGAACTCTACCAGCACTTTTGGCAACTTTTGTTTACATATAATGCGTCTGATTCCATCTGCCTATTTCTTTTTGATTGTAGGGAGTGGTTCTCCCAGATTTTCTCCCATTATTTCCCCATTTCTTCATTCTAGCACACTTCTCAAGGCCCCTTGGTGACATTCCTTTTAGTCCAGCACCACCTAGTATAGCATTTAAATCCCCAAGTGACAATGAAATGACATTTTCAGGGAGAATTCCCTTAGCTATCAAGCAGAACCCAATGAACAAAATGGATCTCTGGGTGCCAAGCAATTGCTGCCCTCATTACCACCATGCTGAAGGTTCACAGACCATCTCAGGGTGGGCCTTGATTGCAAACAAACCAGGGCCAGGACAACTTCTCTGGTATTTTTTTCACAGCTTTGTGCCCTTCCACTGCAAATCATGTGAGGACAGGTGTTGCTGTAACCTGAGGAGGATTTGAGTTTCCAAATTCAGTGCTGCTCCAGCCTGTGAACAGCTCAGTCATTCCTGTCCTCTTCTATCCACAGAATTCCAAATGGCAACTCAGAAATGCAAAACATGGTCAAACCTTCAACCTTCATTTCTGAGACCTCTCTGGTTCCCTTGAAGTGTTTGCTGCTGACATTTCAGGGCTATGCTGTAACTCAGTAGTGGTTTGAGTTTTCATTTTTGGCTGATAGCCAGCTTGCAAATAAATAAAAGACACTTAAACACCTAATGAGCTTTCATCCAGGTTCCCCATGCCCCTTCCCCTCGAGCAAGCCACGTGTGCTCTCCACAGCATCAGAGGGACACCTTGTCTAACCTCACTGTTTGGGAAGAGGGTGATAAAGAACCAGCCCCCAGCTTGGGACAGACCTGGGGGATTTAATTTGGAAAATGCAGATATCTGAAAAAATGCATCCATCTTTACACTACAGGTAAAGCCTCATTTCACAAGGTTCTGTTTTAAAAAATTAAGCATCTTCCTTTCCACTCAGAGCTTGGTATAAAGGAGGAATATGGGATTTCACAGAGATCCCAGGTGACCTGGAATATGAGCTTTAGACCAGAGGATTTATCCTCATCCAGATCACTTCTAAAAAACATTTACTTTAAGAATGCACATGGAAAACTAATTGGACTGTTGCTGTGTTCCAGCAAAACTGGTACCTTCCCTGCCTGGACTCTTAATTATTTTATCTAGGAAGCTAAATTATGTCAATAGTGTAAAAATAAAGTCAGCCGTGAGGGCTTTTTAAACGTAAAATATACATGTATCATCAATGCTGAGGCAGAGCTGCTACCATAGAGGAAAAGTAGGGCATTTGCCAGCCAAGACATCTGATCCTATTGTGTTATTTTTCAATATTAATGAATAAGTAAACACAAATAGGCTACTTGTTTTTAGGTGAAGAGCAGCTGTCAAGACAAAACCCAGGCAGCTGTTCCTGTTTTGAGACTTTGCTGTAAAATGCTTTTTTATAACTTGAGTAATTTGAAATTTTACTTTCTTGGCTTAATGCTTTGCCAAAAGATTTTGAAAAAAACTACCAGGACTTCTTTCAGGGAAAAAAAAAAAAAAAAAAAAAAAAAAAAAAAAAAAAAAAAAAAAAAAAAAGAAAAAAAAAAAGAAAAAGTGTTGATTGACCTAAACTGTAAATAAGGTTTTGCTAAGGAATACAATTTCAGAGTGAGATACCATCAACAAATCAGTTCTTTAGCCGCTGCTTGCACCAGTTGCTCATGTAAGTAGCAGCATGTTAATTTTTTGAAGGTGGAAATACTCTGAAAACTGGTAGTTCTAAGCAATCAGGTTAATAAAGAAATGTGATTTTCACCATTTTATGTTTTAGGCCAAATAGCAGATGGCTACAAAAAATGACAGCAAAGTTTGATGATAATCAAAATCGATATTATGATATTCATGCTTCCAGAATGAAGTCCTCCAGCTACAAGGCTCAGAGAGACAGGATGCTGAACTGGCTTACTCCTAGGAACAAGGCAGATAATTTATAGCCCAGCCTAAGAAATCCATTAGGGCTTAACAGAGAATAATAACCTTTCTGAAGCATTTTTAATTGACATTTCAAATTCCTTAAGAGGAAGATAATTCTCTTAAATTCTTAAGGATTTCTCAAATTCTATAGAAAAATGACCATTTTCTATTACTGGTTAAACACCTTTAAGGCAGCTTCTCAAGTGCTGCTGGTTTCTTTGCAGCAGTATTGCTTTCATACCTATTAAAGCCAGTAAGACTATTCTATGGGGATTTATATTAAGGCGATTTGAAGACACCATTAAGAAGATCAGCCCTCTCTGCCTGCCAGACTGTTTCCTGTCAATAAAGTTATCCTCCCTCATCCTGTCATTTGAGGCAGTTCTGAAAATGGAGACCATGTTTGGAAACCCAAGAGACTCCCCCTCTGAACTGAGACCCCCTGAACAACAGCATGGGAAGAAGTTCCAGATTTTATACTGATGATTTCCGAGTAATCTTGAGGGAAGAGGAAGTTGATAACTCCATTGGGAGAGTGTTATGTAGGCTTGGTCTCAGGTGGGAATACTTAGGGGGCAGAAATTGCCTTTGAAGTTTCTTACTGAACCTGAGACTCCTGACCAGGTACATCCATCTCCTTAATCCCACTTTCTACTGCATGGCACTGAACACAGACACAGCTGGCTGAGAGAAAATGAAAAGCAAGGCTAGTTATTTGGGAGAGCATCCATGGTATCTAGGAAGCAATGCTTCACTGTGACAGGCTTTTTATCTTGACCTCTTTCTCAACTGGAATCAAAAAGGTAAATAGGAATGCTTGGGAATGAAAACGCCTAGGGAAGCAAATCGGTTTTTGTCTGAAATGTCTGATGCCTGAAATCCTCTGCTGGGAGCAGCCAGCATGGGGGGCAACAGGACCTGCGAGGAAGGGTTTTCTTACAGGTGTAAGGTACTCTGCTAAATAAAAACAAGAAACCTGAGGCAGGTTTTTTCCAGCCTTTTTTTAAAGCCTCACCCATTCTTTCTTCAGAAAGGTTTGTCCTCAGTTACACTACTTCTTAATCCACAGTACCAGTAGGCAGAATGAAAGAAAAAAAGGCACTTTGAGGTGGTGACAGAATTTCAGATTTCAGACTTTGACTGCAGAAAGCCAAGGAAACTATGGAAAAATATGTCTCTGTGGGCAGTTTTCACTCAGCCAAAGCAAATCAGAGGATGGTGATACCTCTCCAGGCTTAGGTATGAGTGACAAGTCTCACGAAGAGATAAAGCATTGCCAATCTGTCAAAGGCAGACGCAGTAATTGCAAGTCTTCTGGTGAGGAAGAAGAGCAGTGGGCAGACTTGGCTAACCAAAGAAAGGAGGCAGCTGGAGGAGCTGGTCCTTGCAGGAAATCTGCAGAATCTGCAGTCCGGATCACAAGCTTTGATCAAGCAGCCAAGAACCAAGTGGAAATCTACCACCAAAATCTGAAGGGAGGAGCTGGAGGCAAAAATTTTTGCAAGGGTAGGAGGGAATGGAGTTGACTAATAAAGCCGCCACATTACAGAGATAACTTCAGATAGCTTAATTGGATTGAATCAGTTAATTGGACTGCAACAAATCAACCAAATTTGACACTCAACCTCCTCTGAAAACCAAGCCAAGAGCAGGTGGAGGAATAGAGCAGGCAGGGGGAATGCAGCACTAAGGGAGGAGGCAGGAGGATACTTCCCCCTTCCTCAGGGCAGAGGCAGCCCATTATGAAAATGAAAAGAAGATAAGAAAAGGTGAAAAGCTTTCCAGGAGGAAGTATTCACTCACCAAGCTATGTAGATAAGGGGAGGGCAGAAGCAGGATGGGTAAGCTTCAGGCAAAATTTGAGCAAAAATTGATCACGGGGATCCCCAAAAGCAAGTCGGGTCCCATAATGGATGTTCACAGTCAGGAGTGAACTCTACAGGGTGATGAAAGAGAAATAAACCCAAACCAGGACACACATGTGACCTTAGTGAGGTCCCTCTGGTCTGACAGCCTGTTCATGTTGCAAATTACAGCATGCAGAGAAGTCAAGAGACCCAGATGTTGCCTCCAGGGCAGAGGTGGCAGAGCCTGAGCCACAGAGGCTGTGTGCAGCATGACCCCTGTGCTCCACAGGCACGGAGTGATCCGATAGACATCTCAGGGCCAGCGGGAAAGTTCCTCTGTCTTCACTGTCCCCGTGACTCAGAGATCACCAAGGACACGAGGACCAGCGCCATGTGCTGTAGGAGAGAGGGGATGCAAGAGGGTGCTGCCCTGCAGGGACAGAGAAAATATTGTGCAACTTACTTCCACCTCCAGGAAAAATGTAAGAAGCCTCTCACAAAGGAGAGGGCGAGTTTTGAATCAGGAGAGTTTAGGACCTCTATAACACATTCCTTTTACCTCCCAAAGAAGTTTCTTTGGTTAAAGCCACAGCTGGAGTTTTCTGTCTCTTTCTCAGTCAGTAGGATGTGACTGGGTTTACCTGTGAGGGTGTTGGCTGTGGGAGAGGAAACACTCCAGCTTGGACTGACCTCACCTGGGCACGCAGGGGGCTCAGGAAGCAGTGCCCTGAGGCACATGAGGGTGGCTCCTTGAGCAGCGCATCCCCAGGACCGGCTGAGTAAAAGCAGCCTGCAGGGAGGACCAGGCTGTGAGGAGGTGCCCTGCCGTTGGCATTGTCCTCCAGGCATGCGCATTTTTAGAAGAACAGCTTAAACGAAGTGATTGCTGTTTACAGAGTAACAAGCTGGCTCGTCAGAAACATTTCAAAAACTGGCCTTTCTAAAACCACCTAGCAGTGTGGTTTCTGAGATGCTATTTTCAGCATGCTGTCAAAACAGATCTCAATCCATAGCTGAGCTGACTGACTCTTCTTGTCAGGATGACTACCCTTAGCAGTGGTTGAACCAGTCCTAACTCAAAGTTTCAAAAGCAAGAGCAATATTTACTGGCTGATTTGCATTATCTGTAGGAGGAAAGTGGGAAAACTGGATAGTTCTGGAAGTGACCTCCTGTGCTGAACCTTCTTTGCCTTGCATATGTCAGGGCCCAGTACTCACACTCAGAGTGGATTGGGGAATCACAAACATCCAATTCATGCCATGTAGTTAAAAAAAAAAAAAAAAAAAAAATAAGATCAGGGGCTAAACCCCTCCTGCTTGGACTAACTGCTTCATGGTGAGCAAAACAGTTTGAGGTCCCAGGTAATTTCCTCTGTGCAATCTTGTACCAGCCACAGTCCCAGACAGACAGCAGGTCTGGCCAGAGGGGTGTTCCCTCTCCTAGACCCTCAAGCTGTTCCAGAAGAGAGAGATACCTGACAATTCAGCCACACAAAAAAGGTAAGGAGGGACTCAGCTGCCACCCTCTGGAGCGAGGGTGTCGGTGCCCATCCAGCAGATGCGTGTGAGGTGGGAACGTCCACGTCATTCTCACTTGTAAGTGTTCAACTACTTGTCACTTACACACTTGGGCCAAACTTACCCTCTTATAAAACACACCCTGCGGTAAATTAGAATAAGTAGCCATTCAGAGAAGGTCTGCAAAACAGGAGGAGTTTTGTTTGTGCCATTTTTTAAGGCAGCAGCAGCCCTTTAAAGCCTCTTTTATAAGCTGTGGTAAATGAGCTCTCAGCATGCTCCTTACACTGAATCAGCATGTAGATACTCACTGAGGCACTGGAAACAACAACATTTTTAGGCTGTCCTGGGAGGCCTGGGGACAGATAACAATGGCTAAACTCAGAAGTCACCTATTTATCTATTCCTAGACAGACCAGGATGTCAGGATGTGAGCCTGGTGCAGGCAGAGCGTGCTAGACTCAGTTTCTTGGGGACTGAGTGAAACAGGTCAGTGCCACAAGCTCCTTTCCTTCAAACCCTCTGCACAGGTGTCCCTGTCCATAGCAACAGACCCCTGAGCTCTGGTAAACACTGTGTGGGTTTGCAATCTCTGTGCTGTGACAGTCCCCTCCATGCCCACTGTCCCAGACTCCCAGTGCTCCTTGCCTTAAGGTTGGGATGCTCCTGTGCTGGCTTCTACATCCATCCCACTTCTGGAGGACAGCAGGACTCAGTAATGCCTGCACAGCTGCTTCCTTCCAAGTATTTTGGTGTGTCTTCATGCTGGCCAGCTGCTGCTCTGCAACTGCACCCCTCCCTGCTAGGTTCATATAATCTACCATCATCACTGCTTCCTGCTCCACTGCTTTTAATGCTCTGAAGACTCAGACACTCCTCCAACAGGCAAGTCATTCTCTAAACGACCCAGGACCATTTGGAGGCAGCAGTTATGATAGCAGTTATTAATTTTCCATTCACCAAGTCTGTAATAATTGGTAGACCATCTGCCTGTGTGAAATTCACATACAGCCCTTGCAAAAACACTGAGAATAGCTGGCTGTAGCATCTTAACTACATTGCTCAGAGAAATTTTGGCTGAGTTGCTGTAGTGTAGTCTGTTATCACCAATGGGGGAAGCCCTGCTAAGGAATTAGTCTGATATGGTGGGGTGGCAGCTGCTTTAGTCTTGGAAACAACTAAAAACCTCTTGAAGAAGCATGACATGTTCCCTTCAGTGCTAGTTCTCTGCTGGCACTAAGGGCTTATAAAACTCACTTGTTCTATGTGTAATCCTGGCATTTCCCTCTCCTTAAATAGGAAACAAGAGTAACTAATTTCTTGGAAGTAGTCAATAAATAACCTGTTGCTGGAAAACTCTTGTTTCTCTCAAGTAGGATCAATAATGCCCCTGACACCAGTCACAGGAAATTAGACACAGTACTCAGCATTAACCACGTTGCACAGTATATGTAGCATAAAATGATCTTATAACAAAGGACCATCCAAAGTGTTCATCAAGTGACAGCATCCATTCCACACAGCTGTCTCAGACACAGGGCCACACATGGTGTGTGAAGCAGAGTGGAGTCTTCTGTCCTGGGAAAATAAACTGCATCAGTGTGTTCAGCTAAGAAGTTAATCTAGTCTCCCAGAAAGCTGGGGCTGGCACAGCAAGCATCCCTTGTTCTCAGGTTGTGAGGTGTCTCTGAACAGCATGACCACATCTAGGGGGCTAAAGGCAACAGGGATTAGCTTTTGGAAGGCAGAGGGAAGCAGTACCTGGATGTGCAGACTGGTTCTAGTGCAGAGCCAGCCAAGCATACCCCAGTTGTTCTCTGTTTAGGAACAGGAGACTGCTCTGACTGGATAAAAAACACCTGATCTAGATTGTATCAGATGAAACTCAGTAAGAAGGTCATAAAAAACTTGTCAGCTTTCATGTCTCATACTGTTCACCACCACAGGATGCCCAGGGTGTGACAGAAAGAGAGAGTGATAGAAAAAATAAATCAAACTGGTAACTACTACCTGATAATTTCTTCCAGACTGTGCAGCTTGTAGGTTCAAGAGCAGCTTACTCTGTATGGACCCATCTTAGTTGTACAAATTCTGGGTACTAAACAAGGCTGGATTCTGATACAAAACAACAGCTCAGAACAAAGTTTTTCACTAGACACAGAGACAGAACCTTCTCCCAAAAGTAAAACAAGAGGAACCGTGGTTTTTGATCCTACTCAGCTTGCAAGATGGCAAATACTGACTCAGTGGGATATTTGTGCCTGTGGATCTGATTCTTTGGGACAAGTAATTTCAACTGAGATCATAGAATGAGATGAACTCCTAGACAATGCAAAGAAAACATGTTTTAAAACATCTGTTCTCATCTGGAACTTTTACAAACCCTTTATGAATTGATTCCAAAGCCCTGCCAACTGTACTATAACAGTGGTGGCAGGACCTTTTAGTGAATGGGAAAGGTTTTGTTTCTGCATTAAAGCAGAAGCACTTCTCCAAATGTCTCCATGTTTCAAGAAACAGGTATTTAGGATGGCTCATGCTGTCTGCTTCGCAATGCTACAATATGCACTTGGCTTTACATGCTCTTGCAATCCCAGAGTTCTTAATTTAGTTACTTTAAGAGGTTTTATATATTCAGATTAGTTGGATCAAATTCTTTCAAGCTAGTCTGGCACTGCCACAGGTGAAGAATTAAATCAGGCCTGTTCCATAATATCTTTATCAGGTGCAAGGAACAAGCAAGGAGTTTCACTCACTTGCTTTTCCACCAAGGGTTCATTCTGTGTATGAAACATGCTTGGATTTTGATATAAATCTGAATACACAGGAGCCATGTCCTAATATTGGACTTGACTTTATTCCTGGCTTTACATTCATGTCTTTTTTTTACATTACATTCCCTTTATTTTACTATACAGCAGATCTGCTGTTGAACAGGCATTGTGCATTTAGCCAGAGATTCAGGAACAGTCTCCTGTCTCGTGAAAATTTTTTCTCCTGCTTTGATGTGTTTTGTCTTCCTATTACCTTGCTACTTGTGCTGAGAACACAATGCCCTTGGAGAAATCTTGTTTCACTGCATATTCCACACCTTGTATATCTGTGCTAACTCCAGAGATGGGCAAAGCACAATGCAAAGGTGTTCAGAGTGCTTTGCCCCCTGACAGCTGTTTGCCCTCTGCATTTCAAGCATTTTTAATTGTGCACACTTCTTTTTATCTCCAGCTTAATGCTTTCGTGAAGAAAGCCCAGTATTCACTTGATTTGCAGCTTCTTCACAAGAAAAGTCCTGTTTCATAACAGCCTTTCTGTAACTTGGGTGCTGGTGATACCACAGAACAATGTTTTAATAAATGTTATTTACATTTTTCAGGGTAGCTAGAGGGGTTTTGGTTTTAATTAGCTGAGTAAGAGAGTCATGAGTTATTATCCAGACACAAAAAGAGCTGCTACCATCATCTCCTTACCCATGGCTCCTGTGCCAACACAGGAAAAAAATAGTACATGTCCTTGCAGGCAAGTACTTTTTTGAAAGAGGGGGAAGGAAAAATAGATTAAGATGTTACAGTGTGTATTGTGCCTGGAGTCCTCAGTAGTTTTTCCTTACCTGATTAATTGCCTAAGCCAGAGGTAGAAAGTCACTTCAACATTTGGGAAGAGCAAAGGGAATGCAAGCCCTCCTACCATCCTCCCCCAAGCAGTGTTTTGCTGGGGGGAAGTCAGAGAGGTGCAAACTCTACCTGCTGAGGACCACTTCAAATGAATTATGGACTCCCACATCCCCCCTCTTGCTGCTGCCTCCTTCTCCTTCCCTTCCTAACCCTTATCCTCAGCACAAAAGTCTCTCAGAATCCCCCTGATTATGAAACCTGGAAGGAGCAAGGTCCAAGGGACAGAGAGGCATCCCAGGAAGTTCTGTGACAAGGACCTTGCTCCGTAGCTCATCTTATGATACCTCCAGGAACATGCCTAGCCTGGATGATGAACCAGACGAGGCATGAAGCTGGCAGTGCTTCGGACAGTGCACTGGTAGCCTTGCATCAATTTTTTCATGAAAACTTCCACACACTCTGGATGCTCGCAGGAGCTGGTCCCGCTGCAAACAGATTTAACTTCCAATGTCAAAGGAAAACTTACTTCAGTTACAAGCCAAGTGCAAGTGAAAGATGGATGTGTGCATCCTGCTGAGAAATGCTTCTGATAATGAGGGTCTGGAGTGGCTCTGGAGGGGACAAAAGGGACATGCCTGTGCTGCTCTCCTCTACTGCCAGTTCCTGCTCTGCTGTGGGGAATGAAGGTTCAGATTTGCCCCCACTTGCTACGGGGGTCTATTCAGAACATCCTGTACTTTGTGATAAGACAAACCATGCTGCTCACAGCTCTACCCAGAGTCAACACTGGCAGCCTTCACAGTCAGTGTCCTGCTTGTCACACTTTGTGTCCTGCCACTTCTCTCTCCCAGGCTATCTTAACTGAAGAGATTAACACGAGGCTGTGCAGTATCTTCCCTAGTGCAACCCTGGCCCTCCAGAGAGATAAACTATTTGCACTGAAAATGCTGAGATCATCCAGAAGCCAACTCTTAGGTGGAAGACTGGGACTGTCCTAATAAACATTGTGTGTTGAAAGCAGCAGCAACAACAGTTACTTTATTATTTTCCCAAAAGAGGGTCGCTTCTCTTCTGTTCACAAACTAATAGGTTTTGCAGACTACGTTGTTCATGAATGCCTGTCTAAACTCATTAGTTTTAGGAACTTTCACTGACTTCAGCAAGCCATGGTGGATCAACTTGCATTTGCACTTCCCAGGACACACATTTGAATTGAAGATCAGATAGTTCATTCCTCACTTTGTAGCATTGTGCCAGTTAAACACAAATGACTAAGCCCAGAGCAGCTATCCTATTTCTCACTGAACACAGCTACCCACACTACCCCTGTCTAGCACAAATTCCTGCTGATATCTGAAATTCTCTTCTAACAAAGTCCATGCCAAGGATGAATGAAATAGCTTCTCTGGTCTGCAAGTTTTTCCTAGTTCTCCTGTGTTCCTGTTACCATGAATGGAAACTTTTTCCACAGCTTTAGGAACATGAAAGCTGGGCAGAGCCATAGGGTGATGTTTCCACTGACATTCCCCGAAGGCAGATTTTCTTTAGGTCATTTTATGGGTTGGGGGAGAATATCCTGTGCACCACACCCACTTCCAGCCAGCTTCACACTACTTATACAGTCAGGAACCACGAGCCATCTGCAAGAAGCTCAGATCTCAGGCAAGCCAGTAGCCACACTGATTTCGAGCTGGAGGGTTCATATTGCACAGTCCAACTTAGAGCACATTCTATTATCTCATGGGGTAATGACAGTTCAAAGGGTGAACTTAGGTGAAAGCACTGACTAGAAGAAACAGCCTAAGGAGACTGCATGGAAGAGTTCACACTATCTCAAGTACAGAAGCACAGAACTGACTTCCCAGATAATTTGAAATTGAACCCACACCTTTTAAAAAAAACCCACAACCAAACAACAGCACCACAAAGATGGTTCTCAGTTGTACTGACGATTTCTGATTACTACTGGAAATGTCTTGCTAGCACTTTACAGCATTTTCTGGAACGGATGTGGTGGATCTGGTATGATCTATTTGGGCTTGCAATGAGCAGGGACAGGCTGTGGGGCAGAGAGAGGACAAGATTAATGAGCTGTTAATGAATGTCTCTACCTCCTAGAAGAGCTATGGACTCAAGATGAAAAGCCATGAAAAGGTGCTTTTCCAAAATATCTGTTTCCTCTTCCTCCCTTTTGGTAGGGAATCACTGCCACCCTCACACAACAGCCAAGCAAGGATTTTTATGCATTTCTGCAGAGCTTAATCACATTGCTGATAGTAACCACAATTCCTGTACTGTAGCTAAGTAAGAACTGTTCTTCTCTCTGGACAATTACAAAACTGTCCAACCATTCACAGCTTGACAGACTTGTAAGCCCGGAACACCACAAATCAACAGGTTTCACCAATGCCTTTAAGCTGGATTTAACCACAGATGAGACCTCAGGGCACTTCTGTCACAGCAGCACTGAAAAGCAGCTCTCAATCCACCAGTGGATGCTGGAGGGGCAGTTGCTGACCCCAAGGCTGAATAATCTTCCTTGGTGAGCAGAACTGGCTGCAGCAAAGTCCCCCTTCTGTACATCAGCTCCCTACCTGCACGATGGGATATGACAAAAGCAAATTGCATTAAGCTCTTGGGGGAAGTCAGGGAGACTTAGAAATTGAAGTCACATATTCTGGTCTCTATTGAGTGCCTCTGTAAGAAAAATAAGGAATTTGTCTTCATATCTAAATTATCAACATATTGTAAAAAAATAACTGCCTGAGTCCATCACCTTTAGATTTTACTCTTGTAAACTATTTTTTTTTGATATGTAAATGTATCACAATGTATCACTTGGGTGCCTTTGAAGGAATGAACCCTGTATGGGAGGACAGTGCTGGTGGGAATATTCATAAAGATTAATGCTTGCTTAGACTCCAAGGGCAAGTTGTATCTGTTGGGCTTCTTTAGACATAATTAAAAGCAGCCAAGTGAGGTTTCTCCTTGCAAGGGCTACTGCATCTCTTCCCACTGGCTGCAGGGGCAGGATAAGGGAAATGGCCAACACCAACCTTTGTGGAAACCTCTCGCTGAAAGCAGGAGAATCCAAGGATTGCAAAGCACCAAATGCAACATCTGACTGCTATTGAGTTCAATTCCATTTTAGTTTAGACTTGTATAAGCTAACCGTGGGAGCAGGGGAAAATCTGCCACTTAATGTCCTGTGTGAAGATGGGGACATCTCTTACAGGTTATTCTGTTACACAGTGACTAGTGTGAACACCTGAGTCTCTCTTATGCAAACCACAACCATTTTACATTTATGGACCCCACTGAATCCATTACTGAATGGTAACAAGGCAGTCATTAGATCACCTAGCAGTGAGCTCCTTTTCAGCATGAAAAATATGCTGTGGGTAAGGATCAGGGGGGTTGGCTGTGTTCCCTCCTAAGGCTTTTCCCTCCCTTCCCTCAGGACAAAGGTGGGCTTGGTTCAAGGCAAAAATAACTTGCCTGGTCACATTCTGACAGAAGAAGTTCATTCAAAGGATCTGAGAAGTGCTATGAGGTCTGCAGGGAATGCAGATGGGCCCTGTGAAATGTCAAGCCTTCCTGCAGAACCACAGCTCCCTACTGACAAATCAGCTCTGCAGTGGCTTTGGCAGAATTTACCATAAGCAGCCACCAGATAGCAGACCCGTACAGGAATTTTCCCATTCCCTTCACACCCTGTGCTGGGCTCAAAACAGCTTATGATACACGGCTGATGGAATAGCAGCAGAGAAATCAGGAATGTCAGCAGTGAAATGCTGCCTGACTGCAGCAACAGGAGCCTCAGCCTCTGAGCTGACAGGGTGACAGCCAGGGAAGCAGTTTCACTCACCATTTCAATGAACGCTTTTTTTTTTTTTTTAATTGAATGAGCTTACCTGAAATGCTGGAAAGACACAAACTAGATTGATGAGCTATTTCAACTCCTACCCCTGCCAGTTTTCTCAGACAGTTTTCTTCTATTCCTCCTTTGAAGAAAACACTGCAGTGCTCCCAGACTGCATCAACAACAGCACAGTGGAGAGGAAATTGTTTGCACTTGCTCACCTGGACAAACTAAATTCTGCCCTACTTCAAGTACTGACTGCCTTTAAGATGTCAGACCTCACAACCTCTAATTTATACACATTTAGTAAGGAGGTGTAAATGTATGGGTCACTCCATCCACTGGCATTTGATAATAAGCAGCTCTATTGATTTTATTCAAATCTATAATATTGATAAGCACCAGTATCATCACACAATGCATTTCAGGATTCCCACATATATGGTCCCAAGCTCTGAGACTTTCACTCCTCTCCTGAGATTCTCTGCCTCTTCAAAACAGAGAGTTAAAATGAATGAACAGACATCCCACACCTCACACACGCCATGCACATACACATGCAGGGATCTGCATTTCAAACTGTTAAGTTGCCAAAGATTCTCCTATTTTTGCCAATTCCAGCACATCTGAAGTTGGGAGGGACATGGGGAAAAATTCTGAAAATCCAGTCCAATTTAGAAGAGAGGGCATTTCACTATCTTTCTTTTCTTTGCAAGCATTCATCACCCTTCCTTCTTCCACAACATGGCAGATTGGAGAGCATGAGCTTCATTCCAGCATTTTAACCCTGAGTTCAAGTATCAGAGCAGCTCATGTCACAAGAGGAAGGAGACCCTTTGCTACAAGTTAATCCCATTCTCCTCCCCACTCCTCCAGATCCTAAGGACAAAGCAATCCTGGTTGTCTAATGCACGCCACCCTGGTAAGAGCTCAGCTTCACTGTGATCCCACTTCTTCCCTGTCATCAGCCACATTTCCCACCCAAGCCTTGGAATAAAAAGCTGCTCAGGCTCAGCTTGGTCTCTGCCTCCCCTTTGTGTCAGGGGAGGCAGAAGGGCTGGTTTTGGGAACAGTCCCTCACTCCCACTTCTCTCCAACTTTGCTCCAGCAACTTCCCAGTACCAGAGTCAGCACCAGCTGTATCATTCTGTTCAGTTTGTTCCCTCCAGGCTCAGAGCAGCTCCTCAGCTTAAGACCTGAATCTCTTGGTTCCTCTGCAAGGAGAAAGTGACACCAACCATTATTCTCACAGTTTTATTTGTAAAGGACATAGCATGAAAAGCTGTATTTCAATGTACTTCAAAACCTGAAAAAACCATGTCGGTTTGTGGTGTGTATGTTAAAGTGCTTGATATAACAATACTTTTACTAATGTTGTCTTGAAAATAATCCAGTTCTTATTCCGTTAGTAATAATGTAAAGACAAAATATGCCTAATGGAGACATTTAGGGATCATTTTAAGCTATACAGGGCACATTTGTACATTTCAAGTGTAACACACAATATTTCCCCTCACGACGCGCACCTTCATTTGATTGAAAGAAGGAATTTTCTCAAATATGCTGCCACGCAACTACCCTAAAAACACATCTTTTAACAATGATAGCTAATTACACAAACCAACTCAGAATAAACATGAATAGATTTTTTCACTAAACAGTACAATTTCATTTATTTCAGAGAATTATAAATACACATTTTGTACAGAGTGAGGCATTTGATTCTCTGACTCCCTCAAGTTACCATGCTGGCTGTTAGTACAACTGAACTATGCAAACTCGGACATCTGCAGACAGGCATTGGATAGGAATTTTGTTAAAAAGCAGATACCAGAGAGCTTTGGTCTTTTCCAAGATTCCCTTTCTCAACCAAAGAAGGTGCTTTAACACTGAAGTAAAAATAAAAACCATGTTAGCTTAGAAGAATCCTGATGGGTTTCACACCATTGTAGTGGGTAGAATGATTTCTGTAAACCTTACAGAAAAAAACCTCACAGTTTCCAATCAACAAAAGTACTCCACTAAAAAATAATCATACAAGGTAGAAAAAAAATTCATGAAGAAGAACCGTTTTCCCAAGGTTGTCAAATAACTAGCCTAGGAATCTGAGGCACCCTTTCGACATATCTTGGGGTGGTTTATTGCCTACAAGGAAACATGAGACATACATAATTTTTATTGTATTATTATTAATATGATGTGAAACCTGACAAAACCAAACAAGTCAACACTTGCTGAAAAAGCTGAGGTGAAGTTCTGTTAAGTGCTAAAGGCTTCTTCATGTAGTCTGAAATGGGGAAAGGCCCTGATTTGAATTTTAAAAATTCCCAGGTTTTGACTTCTTTTAACTTAAGAAAGACTTCATGTAGTTATTGCCTTTTTTCTCTGTGTGTGGTTTATTCATTTAAATGAATGACCTTTAGAGGTGCCTACATTTCTCCTTTATGCTGCTTACACTTAACCCTCGTCACGTTGGATGAATGTTACGACTGCTCCAGTCATACATAGCCTTTGGAGAAGCCTGCAGCAGTGTACTTTGGGAAGCATCCAGCCCTCAAATGCAGATGATGCTGTGAAGAAATCCAAGGACTAAAGAGGTGGTTATTTCAGCAAAATGAAAGTCACTTAGACTGGGCTGGGCGGGAAAAAAATCCTGTATAGCAGTCTTTAGACACGAAAGGCCTGAGCTGTAATAGAAATCAAAACATCCTAAGCAGTCATTACCAAATAATGCTGCTACATAGTTTCTGGTGCTAAATGTATAATTCATTGATAGAGTTAAGTACAGGGACACATTTTCAATTGCTGCTGAAGGGTTGTCATGCATCGTCTGCTGACGTTAAGCAGACATGCCTGGCCACACAGAAAATCCTAACACCCCAAATTTCACATTTCTGGAATGTCACACAGCTGTGGGCTCTGGCTACTTGAGACACCATTCACAGCCTTTACATTAGTTATTCACACCCACAGCAGTGACATGGCAGTGCTGCCTGCAGTATTTGGGATGAATTCAGTCAGTTTAAGGAAGCACAAGCTCAGGAGGAAAGAAAGGTTATCGAAAGCTGTAACCCTCATTAAAGTGGAAGGCTCCTTGACAGTGTTATATTACTTCTTTCTTAGAAACAAAGAGGTTTCTATAACATAAAACTCTCCAATGAAACAAAATTACACAAAGAGATTTCTTCTGGTTGGGAGTCTGACCTGAAACTTTGACACTGAAGTGAGTGCTGTTCTAAGAATCAGGGCAGCAGAAGGACCACAGGAAAGCAGGGAAGTTTAACAAAAGGCAGGTGAGAAAGCAAACCATTATTTTCATCCTCTTTCCTTCTCCTTATCTCCCATCCCTCTGTCCACCACACGCACACTACGCCAAGACCTGCCACTGTCCACCATTGCCAAGCCCTTCCTAATGCCACGTGAGAGCACAATGCAAGGCAGCACACTTACAGTACAGCCAGGGGCCCTTCCCGAGCCTCAGCTGACAGAGAGACATCCAAAGAATCCACTAATGGCCGCTTGACCAAATGCCCAAGATTGTAGGGAATAAACAAGTGAACACAAAAACCCATATTTAAACTAACTTCCAAAAATCAAAACCAGGTGACTCTAACTGTGTGCTCAGACTCTTCCAACTCCCATCCACAAGAATGGAAAACATACTCCGTATTTGCTGTATGGCATTCACAAGGTGATTTTGATATAATCTCCTGTTCAATTTGTATCATACAGTTGTTCCCAGTTCCTCATCAAGAGCTGTACTCTATATATCCACTGTATTAGTAACACTGGAAAGAGTGTCGGAGAGAAGCCTCAAAATACCAACATGAGATTATTTTTCCCCTCCTTTTGCTTAATTCCTTTTGCTTTGTAGCTGGATAATTAAAAAAAAAAAAAAGTCATCGAAGATCCTGTACTCCCCTAGGAACACACCTTCTGCAGGATAAAGGAAGACTCATAACCTGTCAGCATTTCAAAGCCAGCTGATAGAGCTCGGTAGCACTGCAACAGCAGTGTTTGTGGCTCTACAGTAATGATTCTTTTCAAGTTCAGCAAGAATTTGGTATAAACCAAATTCCTCATCATGGGAAAAAAAAGGGTCATCAACAACACAAACTGGCTGAGGGTGAATCATGAGAACATCTAGTCAGGGAAAGGACACACTGAGTGAGTCAAGCAAGCCACCATTCCCCATCTCAGGCTGCAGCAGCAAGGCTTCAACAGGTATCTCATCCTCTCAGGCTTTGAGGCTGACAGCAGTCCTTCTCTCCAGTGTTTAAGCACTCCAACACTTGTTTCCCCTTTTGGAGATCAACGGGAGTGACACAAAAGACCTTACAGAAAAAAAAAAAAAAATGACGACTCACTACTTCCATACATGGGAAGGTGAGTGTCCAAACAAACAACAAACTAAGAGGGACCATGTACAGTAGGGTAAACCAGCAGATGCTTACAGGATTTCCAAGAGTGACACGATCACAATGGCTACATAAGGATATTTGCTGTATTAATTTGCAATACCTGAAAAAAGCCCTGCTGAGTTTGCGCTGTATTTACACGTTGATTGGCTTCCTCCTCACAAGCAAGTAGCGGCATCCCTTCCCTCCTTGGTCCTTCCCTCCCTCCCCCAAGTCCTTCCCCTGGGTTTAAGCTACTCATAGTCAGAACAAGAACATTCAGTCTAAGAAAAATTTCTTAGAGTAATATAATTTCTTAAAGAAGATAGCATATTTACACACATCTAACACATGAAAATACTCTATTTTTTGTACTAAATTTCTGTTTCAAATAAACTACAATACTGCATCTTAGCTTTCTGCAGCTTTAGAGGCCAGTCCCCATCGGGCACAAACTGGGCTTCCCAATCCTGCTTCCACCAGCAGCTTTGCCTTACAGTGGTGCACTACCATGGCATTCAAGTCCTGACAGGTCTCCAATTGTGGTTTGCTTGTTTGGGAAAGGAGTAATGAAGTTCTCAGCAAAGCCATGCTAAACATCCACTCCTTTAATGAGCGATCCTTCTAGGATGATGTTGAAATCTTGCAACGTCTGTAGGACTCGGATAAGGGAGTTGACAGTCATGCGGTCCCGGAGGAGAGCGTTCTCCTCGTACATCCTTGTGATGGGCGGGCACTCCGCCAGCAGCGGGATCCACTGAGACAGCAGGTGGTCCCTGAAAAGGGCAGGACAGGAACTGTTTTAGCACCAAGTACAACAGATCTCACACTGCAATTCTTCTCCAAGAGCACAACCAAAACATGCAGCCCCTTTTGGTGAACGGTGGGTGTTGCTTGCACGTACAAGTTTGCCATCTAAGCACAACCCTTGATTTGGTTTGTTAAATACTACCTACTGAAGAAATGAAAATTGAAAGGTATTAGCAGAATTGGACATTTGTAAGAATTCAGGAACATTTTCAGATGAAGTAAAACTGGAGGAAAATCTAACAGACTCTCTACCAACTGGTTTTCCAAGTATCCAGACAGATAAGACAAAAATGGTACTTATTGCTAGACATGCCAACTTCTACCCTCCAAAATACAACTAAGTCCCACCCTCCGGCCCCTCCCAATGTGTAAGACAGAAAGTGCTCTATTAGGAAAGAAAGGTTCATCTAGAAGAGTTCTGTCATATAACAGAACATCTATAACTGTTAAACGTAACAGGCATCCCATTTTCACAAGCAATTGAATGAGGATTTAGAAATTCACCAGCTCTTGAAAAGGAACTCTGCATTTCACAAGTCAGTACTTCATCAAAAATAGTATTGCAAGACAGATTTCATACACATGACTGTCAAGCTAACAGTTATAAAAAAGCTCAAAACATTTTTAGCAGTTTAGACACTAGCCATGTATTATTAGTGCTTCTTTGCTTCAATTTTTGACGTAGTACTAAAGCTGCCTAAAATAGGCACTGGATAATAGGTGTGAGATGTCTTAAAATGGAAAACTAAAGGTAACAACAATGGTGGAAAAATATTCTTCTAGTCTAATGCCAGAGGACACACACAGTGAAGAGGAGTTTGGTACCTTGTCCCCAGGCAAACCAGGATTTGGAATTTGCCATCCTTTCCAATGTTCCTTGGAGCTGTGTTGATGGCATTGACATAATGACAGAAGGTTTTGCATGAAGATCTCTGAAGCAAAAGGGCCTCCTCATTGTCTCCAATCTGATCACTGGTTTCAAAGTAAGCAACAGCTTTCTCTGTGGTAGGGAGAACATCAGAACCCAGTGAGAGAAGCACTTCATTGTGACACAGAATCACACAAGGGAATCCTTAAAAAACTAACCTGCTGAGAGCTATTCCACAGTTTATCTATGAATTCCTGACTCTGAAGACCACAGGTAGGTGGTCACCTCCACCTTTGTCATGGCACAGCACTGGTCAGTCTGGCTGATGTCTAACAGAGGTAACACCAAGGTGCAGTACCAGAGCACCCCTCAATGGTTTCACTGTAACTGACACCATCAGCATTGATTTTTCACTTTTTCTGAGTAAGCACTTACCCTCAGGCTGAGCATCTCCGCCTGCAAGCCTGTTCTAAGGGAGAAAGTACATCTTAAATTACCCCTACATAGGCCTACAGGTAAGGATCACCAGAAGAGCAGTGCAATGATTAGGAGAGTTCTCATAAACCAGGAATCCAAACTTTTCACTCCCTGCCCTTTCCCAGATCTCCCCCTAGCAATGATTGCTCCTCCACCCCAACCTCCAGCCTACCTTCTTTCTCTCAGAAAAGCAGCTGCTTGAACTAGGAACTCTTAAATCTCTGCAGAGACTCACACTCTTCTCTCACACAGAGTTTAGTATTTCTCATCTGCCATTGGGTTTCTCATTGACTTTAAGCAACCTGGAGCAGGTGCCTGGCAGGAGAAATGGCACCCTAGCTGATGAGAACCCAAGGTCTGCGTTTGAGGAGGCATTCTGCCCTAAACCTTCTCCTCCAAATTGTATGCCATCTTACCTATGAAATCCCAGATGAAGACATTCTTATGAAAAATGCGAGCTGATTTGAATCCGTGGTGGAAGACCTGCTCCAGTGCTGCAACCAGACCATTTTCTCCACACAAGAGAATGGTAAGGCTCCCTCTCTGTGGGAAAGGGAGAGTAGGTAAGTACAACTCGCCTTATCTGGATGCCAGAAACTTTAGATTTAAAGGTAGTACATCTACTGGTACTTCAGTGCCACTTCTGTTTATAAAAATTTGCAGGCAAGTAGCGAAAAGTAGGAATTACCTCTTTCTCTGGCTTGTGGAAGTGTTTCACAATATTGTTCACGGCTTCTCCAATTCCCTCTTGGATCTGCCCCGCATTAGGCTCTGTGAAATGATGGAGAACAGACTAGCTGAAGGTCAGTATTTCCTTGCTTGACATTTCAGCACTCATGTCTTCTAATTTTACAGGAGCTGGACAGATGTATGAACAGGATCTACACTGTCCCATCTCTGTGCTTTAGCAGAGAATGCCTCATGTGACCCTCACAGTCCCATGTCCTGTTGCAGACAAGTGCAACTACTCATAAAAGCTAATTTTAGGGATGTGAGGTTGATGTGCCCTAGGGTCCCTGCAGAGATAAGCTCTGCCAGAAGGCAGTTCACAAGCAGCCACATTGAGCTCTGAGCTGCCCTCAGAGAGGCCTGTCTTCCCACAGACTGCAAAGGGAGAGCTGGGAGGCTAAGCAGCATCAGCTCCTACCTCCTCCTCCCTCATCCCATATCTCCGCGCTCCAGAGAAAGAGATTATTATCTCTCTACAGCCAAAAGGGGACATTGAAAGAGGCAACAGGGCAAACACCAACCAGGGAGGGTAGGAAATGCTCATCAGCTTGCAGCTGCTGCTCTGCACCAAGGTTGCTTCAGGATGAGCCCTCCTGTTCACACAAGTTTTTTTTTCCCCAGCAGTTGGCAGCTGATCCTTCTCTATGACCCTGGGGAGGAAGGCAAGGACTTACTGGTGTTCCTCCCTGTGAGGGAAGTGATGCTCAGCCGCCGAGTCACAGTGGGGGATTTCTGCTGGGGCGGGGTGCGGCACTGCTTTCCCAGCTCTTCGTCAGAGGTGGAGGACACCAGCTCTCCAATGAGGATCCGCTCCAGACTGCCATCGTCAACGCCTTTTCCCAGCCACCGCCCACAGGGGAACCTGCAGCCGCCCAGGACAAGCACAGCTCAGCCTCAGCTCTGGGGGACAGCTGGCACCCAATAAACACTGCTAACAGGCAGGGAATGCTCTGCTCTCAGAAAATTCTCACAAAGCAGAGCTCTGCAGGAGCAGCCCCTGCACCACAACTGATCATCCTTAGGGCAATACGCAAAGCTTGGGTCACACACATTTTACGGTCCACAGGTTGTTTTCTGACGAGCTATTTTGCAGTAGCAACCAGAACTGATACGCAGCCTTTAAGAGCGTTGTGACGATTAACAACCAACTCCCCACAGAATTTCCACCCAGCTGAGGCTGTGACATCTCCTCAGACCTCACCTCACACTTGACTGCTGTACCTTTGGACCCCATACACAGCCCTAATGAATTCCACGCATACCCCCAGTCATTTTATCCCATGTCATCCTACTTTCCCCTACACGCTGTGGCCAACTCAGAGATCCGGAGCTCACCTCTCTGAATTGCAGTTTTCCAAGTTCACATTTTTTAAAAAATTGAGTCTTCTTAGTCACATTTTTTAAAACCAATGATGAATTAGGAGACCATTTTGACACAGAAGTATGTGCTCAATATAAGATTAAGAAACTATCAAAATCTTCTATTTTCTTAATATCTCCCCCAGAGTGTCATTTCAGCTCTTGGTGTTTAAAGAGTTAATTTGTCCACAATTTTACCACACTACTCTAAATAAAGAGATCTAATTATTAGACACAAGCATACAAATCACTTCAAAAGTACACATCCTGTCTGTCCTGTCTCAGAAAGATGCAAAGAAAACCCTGCACTCAAATCTCATTTAATATTTATCAGATTATCTGACTTCAACTCGGGCTTCTGAAATGAGAGAACCAGGCATGGGGGAGACCAACCCAACCCTATCAGGGACCCAAATCAGCTCCAATCAGAGTCAAGGAGAAGGAGAATGCCTTCTTGCTTTCTCTAAATTCAACAAGAATTTCAGACAAGGAAAATTATAACTTGTTGCTTACTTGTACGTGTGTCCTGTTATTTCATTCCTGACCATGACACAATCAACCAGCCACTTGGCCAGTAGCCCTGAGTTGTCATGACCAATCTGAACGGTCGTCAGCTTCCCCAAGTTCTGGCACTGAAATGAGTAACAGTTTTTGCTTAATTTAAAAAAGAACAGACAACACACACCCCCACCACATGCACACATATGGTCTCAAATGTGGGCTTTTATTCAGTTTTCTAGCTTTCTCTGATTCATAGGACAAGTATTTTTGACCAAACACACGGAGCATTTTCAAAATCAGCATAATTATTTTAAGACAGGAGAAAAGAAATAAAACTGTTTAGAGCTTGTGGAGAGATTACATTCTTTGTTGGGAGCACTCACTCTGAACATTTCTGAGAAGTATTAATTACACATTTCTGAGTAAGGTGATAAAAAAGGTGTACTTTTGCAGAAGAAATAGATCTTCAATACAAACATATTTTCAAAAATCCATTTGGAGCATATTGACCTTCAGCTGACTCACTCCACACTATGCAGCAATCCTTTATTATTTTCAAAGATTGATTTGCTTATTGTTGGGCCAAACAAAAATCACTAATATGAGACTCAGCATCACAAAGACACAGAAGGAAAACAAGATGCTGTGAATTCCAGTGCAAGACGTAATTGTAGGTTGGGCTGGCAACATCTGCTAACATTGCCTAAACACTTTCCTTGAAAGACCTTGGTTTTCACTGCTCCTCATGCTGCCAAACAAGCAGCTTGGGCTGACATTTTCTATAAGTGGGTGGCTATCCAAATCGATATTTTAGGAAAATTTCAGCCAAAGGAATAATCCAGAACAGCATTAACACTATCCTTAGAAATATCTAAATATGTCACTTTGCCTGTTAGAAGCCTGGAGATCTTTTCTACAAAATAGCAATTTCTGAACGAGATGTGGGCATGCATCTCAGAAATATCCTCTCTTTGTCAAAATTGACCTACATTTGGCAAGAGGCTTTTTTTGCTATTGTTGTTGAAGATCAGTCTGCATATGCTCAGTGGATGCAACCTCAATTTCAGCAGCAGATTTTCATACAAAATCACTCCTTAATGGATATGGTACAGCCTGAAGCTAGAGGGGCTTGATGGGACTTTCCCTCCGATTCCTGCTACCAGCTGCTTTGGCATGGCACCGAGCCAACCTGTAATTTCTGGGTGGGAAAGCAGAGGGGGAAGCAAAGAGAAAGCCCCAGCAAGCCTAGGGGAGAGAGCCCAGTGGGGATGGCAGCTCCCGGTGTGCCACAGGCAGCACATGAGGCTGGGATGTTGAAGAGCAATTCCAGACAATGGGCTGAGAAGAAATTTGGGACTGGCCAGAGGTCAAAAGGGACCTGGGTGGTGGTCAGTGGAAAGACAGAATGAAAGAAGAGAAAAGAAACTTTGAAGGGAGATGAGGAATTGGAAATGAGCACTGAAAGGGAAAATTAGGCAAGGAGGTGTAGAAGGGAATGAGACAGGGAAATAGATAGGCAAGGTGAGGAATTCTGGGCTGGACAGGGACAGCAGCCAGGCCTCTGGTTAAAAGTGGTGTGTGCTCACAGGAAACCTTCACCTCACTCAAGAGGGGCAGGCTATTTTCCTGTACATATTTGAACCTACAGTGACATTGAAAATCAGGACAGAATCTGAAATGCCATGCTCTTAAAAACCTCTTAACAAATTAATATTTATTTGGAAGCATGTTTCAAACTGAAAGGAAAACGTGAAGAGCACATACTCACCTCAAACGTCATTTCTAGGTGGTTTTTAGGAATCTGCATGACACCACTATCTCCCAGTTCTCCTGACACACATATCCACGGGTTTGATGTGGTTATTGCATTGCTTAGTTTTTTGATGGGAATTATCACTGACCTGTAAGGGATCACTGAGAACAGGCAGAGGGGGAAGTACGTTAGTCTTGAGCTATTCCTTTTTCCCTTACAATAAACGCAATTTCTGGGGCAAACCACGCCTTTCCCTTGAAGGCAAGCTCTCGTTGCCTGTCTGAGAAGCAAAGCAGGAGACCCCTCCCGCTGCCGGCGGGGGTGAAGGGCAGCGGAGCCGCACGGTGGAGCTGCAGCCCCGCGGCACAGCCGGGACAGCGCCGGGGCGGCTCCGGAGCCGGGAGGATGGGGCACACGGCAGGTCACCGGGGAAAGCAGTGCCACAGTCTGCTCTGGAAGGGACCTTTAGAAGCCATCTAGCCCAACCCCCTGCAGTGAGCAGGGCCATCTTCAACCAGACCAGACTGCTCACAGCCCCGTCCTACCTGACCTTGAACACTCCCAGGGATGGGGAACCCACAACTTCCCTGGGCAATGTGTGGCCAGGGTCTCACTACCCAAAATGTAAAAACTTCTTCCTTATATCTAACCTAAAATGACCTTCTTTTAATTTAAAACCATCAGCCCTTGTTCTACTGCAACAAGTAAATGACAAAATGTTTGTTCCCATCTCTTGTATAGGCCTCCTTCAAGTATGGAAAGGCTGCAGCAGGAAATTCTGGCTGCTTACACCACAACCAGACTCTCAGGTCTGGTGTGTCTCTGTGGACATCCCCCCCCTTATTCTTATTCCAGTTCTTATTCTCTTACTCTTCTGCTTTTAAATCTGTACCACTCATACATGCTTAAGACAAGGACTGCCACCCACCCCAATTTGGATTTGACTCTGAGACTGCATCTCAAGCACTGCAGGACCCACTCTGCCCTTCTGTTTCACAAGCTGTTTTTTTGACTGGGAAAGCTAAGCCAGCCCCTTTTACTTTTGCATGCCAGCCAGTCACACTGTACTCAAAAAAAATACCTTCAAATCCCAAGCACTTGTCCTACAGGAGAAAGCTGTTAAGCTGGATGCCCCACAGAAATAAGGTAATCAAGGATGAATAAATCTCTTTGCACTGTGCTAGTTCTGAGGGGATTTATTGCTTTAACAGGAGAAAAAGTAGAATGAGTGCCTGTTCTGACAGCGATGTAAAATTTGCTTCACTTCACTCTAAATGGGCAGGAAAATTAAAAATATTGGCTGCCCAGGTGAATCCAAATAATTAGGTCATCTAATGGGATCTTGTTTTTCTCCATTGTCCAGTTCTGGAGAGACAAAGATTCATTTCCAGATATCAATCCAATCTCTGCTCTCTTCTTTACAAGAGAGAGTGGGAAAGGGACTCTTTCTGGCATTTAAGAAGAGACAAAAAGATATTTAAAATGCACAGAGGAGCACAAAGTATTTCACCCTCCAATCTTCCATCTCCTCCTCAGTCTGGGGATGCGCACTTAATGAAGGCCAGAAAAAAAGCATTAGGAGGTAGAGGACTTGTCTGGGAGGAAAGCTGAAAGAAACTACAGAGAGAGCAGCACTCTCCGATGATTACTCTCCTTTGTGCAATGCTCTTATCCAGAGCACTCCCACACAACCTTGGCTCTCCAGCTGGTTTCCCAGAGCAACACCCAGCACCCAGGAGCCCCGCAGCGACAACCAAGGCTTCCAGATAAGGGCTCAGCTATTCAGGCACCAGCAACATCATCTCTTACAAACCATGACAGCAACTAATTTTTAGTCAGGGGGAAAAAAATTGATTCTCCAACTCACTGATTGTAGTGAAGACGCTTGTGAAGCAGAAGTAATCCACAGCATTTAGTGAGAGCAGGTGATACAGAAACTGTTCCCGTTCTTCTTCACAGCGCAGGAAAGCATAACGCTTGTAGAGTTTCCTGGGGAAACAAGCACATGGTGGTTTTGTTGTTGCTGTTGAAAAAGCTCCACATATTTTAAAAGGTGTTTGAATCTCAAAGCACCTAATGAAGGTTGGCTCTTAATGTGAGGCATGACTCCCCAGTAAGAGAAGTTGCTAGAAACCCACAGAGGGAATGTAAACGTGCTACACGTTTTACAGAGCACTCTTGGCTCCACGCTCCCACATCAAGGCTACTGAGTTAATCTCAGTTTGGGGTTTGTTGCAAAGCACAGGTAAAAATTAACACTATTCACAGCAGCAGGTCTGAACCAACACACAGCAACCTCATTTCTTCCCCATGCCTGCCTACCGTGGAATGGTCTCATCTAATAACCTCATCTTCTTTCTGCTCCCTACTGTGACACAGAACTCAGCAGAATGCACCAAGCAGCAGCTGGGGTCCTCCCACCACTCTGTCAGTTCAAAGATCTGTAGGGCTGCAGTGTGGCTTGGATCAGAGCATGGATCTGACCAAGAACTAGAGCCTCCTTCCTGAAATCTGTGATGTGTTTTCCATGCAGATGAGCAGACTTTTGCTCAGCTGGGTGGGCAGTACCACCTCTCCTACCTCCTCCCTGCCCTTCAATCACTTCTAGCTGGAAACCACAGTACCCAAACAGGGTGCCTGGCTGCACCTCAAGCAGCAGCACCTTGAGACACCACTTTCACAACATGAAAGTGAAGGTTTGAAGAAAAGTGCTGGCTTACTTTGCAAGTGCCTGGTTGGAAAGCAGCTGCTTCAGGTGCTGGGACAAAAGCTTCTTCTCCAGAGAAAGTCTTATCCAGGCACGGGCTCGCCCCACATCAGTCTTTATCTCGCTCATGTTCTGAACGTGCCTGAAATACATGGGGAAGAAAATAAATAGATGAATCATAAAAATTCTGCATGCTTCAAATGGCAGTATCCCATGTGATGATGCAGCAGGTGAACTGGAAAATGTCTTCTGATATAATTTCTGGAGAGATCCCCAGCAGGGCCCCCCAGAACCCTGCAGTGTGGCAATGAGATCCCTGACAGCCTCAGGCTGACACAAAGACATGTAGGAGCCCATAGGAGCTGCTCTGTGGTTGCCTGGCCAAGGTGAGGAGCTGTAAACCTGTTTAGCTGTGGTACTGCTAACACTTAAGAAAAGCAGGCACCTTGTGAGACCCAGTTAAATCTCAGCTGCCACCTCAAGCTGCTGGCTCAAATGGGTGTGGCTGGGAGGGCAGAGGACAAACTCACGTCCTGAGAGTTTCTCCAAACCACAGTGGCTCTGAAGGTTCTAACAAACCCTTAAGGGCAGCAGCAGTGGCACATCTGAGAAAAGGAGGAATCCTGAGGCAAAAATAGCAACAGGAAGCTGCAAGCAGGATCACATTTTTAGGGGCATGAGAGGCCTTCCTGTAAGTGATAACTTGAACAGCCCTCCATATGTTTAATCTGTAGGAAAGCAGAACTGTTCCATAGGGGCTTTCTTCTACGGTTATGCTTTTCTTTTTCCTTTTTAAACTTCCCACATTTCAGTGTGGAGAATGCCAGAAACTCTAGTTTTAGAGCACAAGGAGTTTTCGAAGAGGAAGAGAACTGTCATGGCAGATAAAGTTGCTTCCAAAAAACTCTCACTTGGCTAAATAAAAAAGAAGGAAAATGTCACCTTGTTTCCCAGCCTTCAGCCTTGGAGTCAGAAATTTCATGTAAACAAAGTAATGTTTACAGAACCTTTTATCATGTTTTTACATACCTTTCTGTGAAACGACAATTGATGGACACTTTCTAAGACCAGTGGAGTTGAAGAGGTTGAACCTCAGACTTCCAATCTGGTCTCCTTTTTAGAAATCTATATAAGCTGTAAAAAAAATTAAACCTCTTTTCCTGCTTTGACCCCGTGGTGATCACTGTGTCTCCCTCAAGACAGCATTGCATCACAGGAAAATGAGTAACAGTTTTCAGCAGGGCAAAGAAAAGGCTGCAATTTCTTAATTTTCATGTAGTCTGCAATTCAGCCCTTCAAATCTTCATGGCAGGCTCCAGGTACCATCAGCTGAAGGCTGAACTAATCCCAGCTGCAATTTACTGTCTAACTCCTGCAACTTCCTTGACAGCCCTCCACGCATTGCTGAGTTGGGGAATGTGGCAGTATTTACTCCAAAGGAAATCCAACAGTGTTGTGCTGTGCCTGATGCTTTTTACATTGACTACTACAGTCTCACTGTCTCTGCTTTCCCCCATCTGTTACACCCAAGTGTGTGCTTTGTGTTTGTCTTAGGTTGCAATGCAAGATGCAACCAAAAGTATGCATTCTATTACCATCTGTTAAAACCAGGTGGGGCAGTGTTCTTTAACTCTTCCATGACCCATCCTCCCTCCAGGGGGATATCTGCTGTCACTGAGTCTCACTGCATGACTGATAAAATACATCCTCCCATTGTGAGATGCTCCACCCAGGGGGAGGATCCAAGCATTCCTACCTGGATATAATCTGAGATTAGGAACACCAGAGTCAGCCTTTTCCCACTGGATTCCCAGGGGAAGACCAGACCCTTCTACATCACCACTGGACCTTTTTTCTAGAGGAAAACGATGCCTTTCTACAGGATCACTGTACTACAGAACTACAACAGAACTACATCTGTCACTCCAGGAGGACTGCTAGCAACACTGACCGACAGGGTGTCAGGTTGTATTCTGAATAGGTCAGTGTTTTTTGTACTACAGCGTTTTATTTTTAATTTTTCTATTAAGTTGTAGTTCTTTTTTTTAAAAAAATTATACATACAAGTAAAAGAACTGTTATTCCTATTCTCATATCTTTGCCTGAGAGCCCCTTAATTTCAAAATTGTAATAATTCAGAGGGAGGGGGTTTACATTTTCCATTCCAAGAGAAACTTCTGCCTTCCTTAACAGACACCTGTCTTTCAAACCAGGACAGTGTTATATTTAGTCCCCGCATTATTTGAGAAAATGACTCTCTTGTTTACAGAGCCTCTAACTGAGCAGGCCCAGGACCTTTAGGGCAAATTTGCAAAGAACAGCTTGGAGCTGTCCAGAAATATGAGTTTTCCCTGCACAAATGAAGAGGATACACAGCCCAGCAGCACTGCTCTGTGCCAGGCTGACCTGCAAGGCTGGAGCCTTGCTCCTGGCATGGGAAAGCCCTTCCTGGCTCAGAGCATGCCAGCCAGCATTAGATCTTCCAGCAGAGACCTGGACACGTGACCCGAACTCCTTGAGAAACAGGATGCATGCTACACTCAACTACATCATGTTGAGACACTCTCCTCAGACATTTCAAGCCTTTTGAGATGGGAAGATCAAAGCACAGACTATCATCTCCCTCCCCTTCCCTCCAAGTGCTCAGCTTGAATTACATCTAATATGAAACACTGAGCAGAATATGTTATTTCACTGTGAGAAGATTCAAATACAGATGGACTCAACCTTATTCCATGCACGCTCTGTGCCTCTTCATTACCTGTGTCTGGTTCAGACTAGATTAGCATTAATTGTGCATTTGGGAAAAATAAATATCTGCAAGCATGCAGCTTGCCAGAGATATTAAAAAGATTCAGTAATCAGTCTTGGTGTCAGCAAAAGCAGAGTATAACAGAACAGAGCATGCAGGAACCCAAATTTATTTCACTGTCAGTTGTGAGAGTCAGAACAGCTCTATTTTTATCAGTGACCTAAGTGTAAGCACCGCATGCTCACCACTGCACAGCAAATTCCTCTTGTCAGAGCACTGAACAACCATTTCAATGTAACTCCCCCGGTTTGGACTTGCTTTTAATCCCATTAGTAATAAAGAAAAATCTATTTATCCTGTCAAATGTAAGCCTGGGGTATGGGGAGACAAACCCTCTGCAAACAGCTGTGCTGACAGCAGAGGCTACAGCTGCAGCACTGCCATGCCCCGGGGATGCTGTGCACACTCCCATGCCAGCACAGCCAGGAAGGAGCCTATAGCTCATCCCAGGTAGGCAGCAGGTCTTTGCTCAGCCTTCTTTCTGAACACAGCAGGTTCGGCATCACTGCTGCGGGCCCTGTGGCCAGCTCACATCCCCCAGTGCAAGCTCCCTGCAGGAGGGAGGCACGGCACGGGCATGAGAGCAAGTGCTGACACCAAGGAAGAGCTTGCCCAAGGGGCAAGGATCAGATACTTGAATCCAGCTGGACCAAAGGTTTTGGGGAGGCCTTGATGTTGATTGGTTTGGTTGGATGCTCAGCAATGCCTGAAGGGTGAGGCCATGCAGGAGCAGGCTGTAGCTAGAAGAGGAGCTGGAGAGATGAGGCAGATCTGTGCCAGGGGAAAGCCTGGAGGGAGTAGTCCCAGGCTCACTTGTGCCATTGAGATTTCATGCACAGAACCAAAATAAACACCCTGAGCATCTTCCTGACTACATCTGTGATTTCTGGCTTCTAGCAGGGGGGCAGAGGACACACACACAGTACCTGTAGCACATGGCACATTCAGAGCATGGCTGTGACTCAGCCCTGCTTTTAAGTTGTTTACATAACCTTGCATGAGCCATCAGAAACAAGCCCTGCTTAAGGCAATGCTTAATCCTCCAGCCATTAGTTCAGTCAGCACCACAAGCCCTGCAATTTAACAATTATCCATCCTTCAACTTCAGCCCGGGTCTGTGGGTGCAAACAAATATTAGGCAGCATTCCTTCTAAGCAGGAGAAAGTATGCCTCGAGATTACAGATGACAAATTCAGCTCACCATCTGCCCAGCATTTTCTATGACCAGACATGTTCGTGGACAATCACAAGTACCCAAGATATTATGAAAGGTAATGTTCTGCTTCTGTACTTTTTCTCTGAAGAGCAGTAAAAAAAGACTTCTGATTCAAACAAGAGAGCTCACATCCATGCTGGGCTTTCATTTCTCCAGTGGAAGCTCGTGGAAGACAGAACCCATGCATGCAGCAGTGAGCACACACAGCCTCCTCTGTCAGCAAACCCCTCCCAGCACAGGAGTTTCCGCTCCAGATCCTCCTTCATCCTTCTCTCAGACTGACCCTCTACATGCCTGTCAGATTCTCAGGACTGAATTGAGGAGAGAGCTGCCACATCCCATGAGAGGGATGCTAAAATGGCAGACACATGTTCAAAATGACCTCTTGGCACTACACCTGTAATTACACTGTATGTATTCTCTCTCCCTCTTTTACATGTTGTTTTAGCTGTAACGTGGCATGTCATGCTCTTTGAAATCAGAAAAAAAGACTCAGACTACAAAGTGTCAGACTAAAAGGTTGCACACTGCAGGTGGGGAATACAATGATTTTTGTTTTCCCCCCAGAAAAATCTGACTTGTCTATCAACACACATAGTAAAAAACACATCACTGTAATCAGGGTTTTGTGAACTAACTACAATTAATCTTACTTTTACCCTAAGGTTCTTTTGCCATATTTTCAGGTGTAAGAAGGACATGGCATTGCAAGAAACTGTACTCATGTTATCTCACACATTAAATTACCAGCAATTGCTCTCAGCTCTTTATAGATGAGTGTTATTGCATTACTCATCCTCTCTTTTCATGCCACGTTTATCCAACTGAAATCCTTAGCCCTGGCAAGACAAGTGTCTAAACAGTGGCCTGACCTGGCAGTGGCTTGATCAAGGAGATGCCCTGAAGAACTTTTGCCTGCTGCTGCCACACCAGCCTCCACCTGACTCTCTAATCCTGCTGGTTCCAAACAAACACTGCTCAAAAAGGTCTCCAGAGCCTGGCTGTGGTCCACTGGAGAGAACCTGCCTTAACTTCACATCCCAGCTTTAAACTCACTCAAATTCTAGGTCTGACTGAACTTCTAAACTTGTACATTTATTACTATCTGCCATGAAATGCTAGTTGAAAAGAAAGAATATTGCTCAGGACTTCTGAGCAGGTTTCTATGTCCCTTTGCATTGCTTACCAACTGTACTTGCTGAGTCAGTAACTAAAAAATGAATGAAAAGAAATAAACTGAAAATATCAAGGAATTTAAGATATCTGCTGTTATTTATGTAAGCTGGCTTTATTACTGGAAGAACTCCCCTGGGAAAACAGAAATTGCAGTAACATGTGTGGTTTTCATTTTCTGTTCGCTAAAATAGATCAAGTGAACACATGAAGTTTTTCAAAACAGAAAGGCAACACGTTGTAGGTTTGAATGTGAGCTGAAGAGAAGGTTTATTTCTCCTTAGCCTTTGTAGACCTAAAGCCAGTGAGGATCTTTACCTTATGCTACACAATTAAAGCCACAATTAATGCTTTAGGAACCAAATTGCATACCTCATATCTTGTATCAGGGAAACCCTCAACGTAGGCAGAGTAATTCCTGTATCAGACTTTCGTCTTTCTGTTCCACCAACTACAGTGGAGAAAATACACATAGTTAATACAACACTACAGCAATAGTCTGCAATGAATTTGTTCTACATACAGCTGAAAATAGTCTTAAGTGGCTGGTAACTGCACTGTTTCTGTGCATTGTCATTAACTCTATCCTGGAAATGTAGAAGTAGACAAAATGCAAATTCTGAGCATATTACCTATTCCTTCCTTAACCAGCACTGAACTTGGGAGATCTAGCTTCTTTCTTCTGTATGTGAAATACCTTAAATCTGTACAGCAATGAGTTTTATTAGTAAGAAGTTTCTATGGAAAGCTCACAACTGAGAATAACTCAAATAAAATTAAGCTCCAGTAACATATTCAATGCAAAGAATGCCATGCATTTCTGTGCTCTGCTCTGATCAAACCACTTTGTGGTGACATATTTTGCTCTCAGGAATTTGTGCCTGCCAGCCAGATTGTTTAGTGCATTACTCATTGAAGCTTATTAAAAAGTCCTTTCATGGGAGAGATTACTTAGTCCATAAATGCCTCTTTGAGGACAGATCATACAAGTTCCCATCTGCAGGATGTGAATTGGAGAGTCCTTGCAATATGATTCACTTGTTTAAGTTCAGAGACTTTTACTGTAATACCCCAGCCACTGGGCAGGGACATCTCAAGGTTATCAGAAAACCTCTCTTAAAACACAGAAGTAATTTAGTGATTGTAAGGGGCCAAGAAAAAGCATAAATTGAGCACCTAGACTGATGGACAGAGATTAATTACACAATTTCTGAACTGTACCACCCACCAGTATAAAGATTTACTGAACATTGAGTTATTTATATTGGGATTTGAGAGACAGATTATGCTCACTGAAAGAAAAATGTCAGCTGTCTTATTCCCAGCTCCATACTTTCAGCCTCTTCAGAAGAGACACTGCTTCTCACACCTCACTCAATGCTCATTAAAAGGAAATGAAGGTAGTGCACATACATCAAGTGAGTTTCCAGACAAGGATGGAAACTATGTTCCATTGCCTCCAATGATTTCAATCCATTTTGTCCAGACATCAAGACATCCCCACAATGATTATGAGAAGTCTCAAAATGTAAATGTGGTATTAGCAAGCAAATACACTGAAAATCCTGCATGGGTTTCATGTGGTTGCACTGATCCTCCCACAGCCAAGTTCAATTGCTGTGATGGACTGCTCATGGAGTCACCTGCCAAGTACTCACCTGGAGACTCTGCACTGTGCTCTTGCTTCTCTTCTCTCTCCTGGTACTGAAGCAAATGGGACCACAATGCAGATTTCCCCTGAAAATGGAACAGGTAGTACATCACTTTAAATAAACCGAGCAAAAAAATAATCAGTAATGGCCAATAAACATGGCAGAATAATGGAATGGCATTTGAATGGGTAAAACATTCAGTAATGAAAACCAATCCTTCTCTCTTGGGCCATGAAATCTCAGGAAGAGAGGACCACCCCACTGATCCAGCAGTCACAACACCCACCTTGTTTCTTTGTCCTCCCTCTCAGTTTCCTTTGTGAAGGTCGAAAGGGAATAAACCAAACAGGTACTTGACAACACCACTGCAATTTCCAGAGGGGAAAACCCCAAAACAATCCCCGCCCAAAAAAACCCAAACACCCAAAACTCCTCAAACTTCTGCAAAATATGAACCAGAGACAGTGATCCCAAAGACACCTCCTGCTTTATCTTGGAGTTACACCATTGAGCAGCTTAGAAAGCAGAGATGACATTCAGTATTTACCAACCTGCTTGACCTGCAGACCGTGACTCCAGATTCTTTCTAGCAGATCACAGAGACTGGCAATCAGTGTGTTTTCCTCCAGACCTGTTATGTTGGCTTCTCCATGTCCCAGCTCAACTGCTTCATGGCCCATCTTCTCTACCAACATGCGTTTAGTCTATAAAAAAAAATAAAAATCCCAAGGGTTTCTAAGCATGTAATCCAACAAGGGACAGAATTTACAGATGAGTTTACTAACACATGTTTAATCTGGAGGCCATTGCTAATAGAGAGAAACTTCAAATCTATTTGCAGAGATTTTAAATTAACAAAAATAATTACACTAAAAAAGTTTGCTTGATTACTTTGAATCAGGGAATACTCTGATTTGGAAGGGACTCAGAAAGATCAAGTCCAGCTCCTGTGACTGCACAGGACACCCCAAGAGTGATACCATGTGTCTGAGAGCATTGTCCAAACATTTCTGGAACTCTGGCTGACTGGGTGCTGTGACCCTGTCAGGTGCTTGGAGCCTGTTCCAGCTGTCCCATTTCTATATACCATTTATCTATTGTCCTATTTCTACGCTGGTGATTTATTAACAAGCAGAGCACAGAATACAGGTTCAGTCTCAGCTTCTGTTTTAATTCTTGTTACAGCCAATAAAGTTTAACACTCAGGTGAAGCAGTATACCACGAACAGACACAAAGAAGCTCTATGTCCATGGCTATAAAAAGCTTCTTTCATATCAGGAGTTGTTATACTTCATTTGCTCTGCATAAACAACATGCACAAGCCACATGTGCTGAATTCTTCCTTTCTGACCAAGGCCCTCCAGGTCATTCTGTTTAGGCTACATGTCAATATGAACAATTAAAGGAAATCCTCCAGAAGATGTCTGGTCACACTGATTATCCTTCCTGTCCTTTATACTTCTTCAATCAACTTCAACTGCATAAAGAGAAGAGCAACAACATGTTCCTTTCTCTTCTAGCTGTTGAAGAACACTACAGGGATATCTATCCTGCAATAACCAGGTATTCCAACAGAACAATGCCATTCCAGTTGTGAGCCAGGAGAACATCTGCAGGTGCTGTATGAGCTCACTGTAATCCAGGGAAGAGCACACAAGGGGATGACCTACCTTCATGCGACATTCCTTCAGCAACCCTTCCACAAATTTCCAGTTGGTCTGTGCAATCACAGCTGGAGAGAGGTCTGACAGTTTGGGCTGCCTTAAATTTTTACCTAAACTCCTTGCCTCCTGCATGTATTTCTAAAAATAAAGAAAATAATTTTAAATATTACAGGTAAGAGTGACTCCCCTCACCCTAGGCAAGCAAGGTGGTGAAAACAAATGAGCTTGTGTTAATCTAGAAACATAATCTTAATTTGTCTGATGTTTAGGTGTCAGGTTGGAGAAGTGGAATGATCCCTTTTGACAACAGAAAAAGCAAGATATTTTCCTGAGTGGCACAGAATCAGTCAATAATTAGCCAGTGAACTGTGCTGTTAGTCACTAGCATGAAGTTAGGCACAACAAGTGCATAAAGTGTAATACCTTCATTCAGTAGTAAAGTCAAAACACCAAGAAAAGTTTCTTTCCACTGTTATTTCTCACTTTAAAAAGTTTTAGTGAGAAGAATTGCCTAATTTGTGACCAGACTATACATGAATAGAAAAAAAAAATCCCTTAAAAATAAATTGTAAGAAGCAGAAATACACTTAGTGAACAAGAAAGATTTCATCCATTACTTTTCATCTAGATAGTTTATGCAGGAAATATGAGACTTGATCTTACTCTCAGTTAACTTCTTGATTACAAGTGAAGCTCATTTTAAGCAGAAATCACTTCAGATCATTTATGCTCTATGGTAATTGTTAAGTATGGACAAAAATCAGCATACTTTTTAAAAAAAGATCCAAGCTATAATCGAAGACTTTCAAACTTTTCTGCTCCACTGCCTTGTCATCAAGGGTAGGGTATTTTTTGCTTTGGTCTGGTTTTTTTGGGTTTTTTTGTTAATCCAAAATCCACAAACCAATCAGCAAATGACCTCTGACCCCAGGGTCAGTGAGAGAGCTACATGCTGAGCAAGGCTGAGAAGTTGGCCACAACTATCAAAATGTTGTTCAAGCATTATTTGTAACTTTTTTTTTTTTTTTTTTAAAGAGCAAGATAATAGAATGCTGCCAAATAAATTCTTGAAAAACAGCACTCAAAGCCTGGTGTGGGAATGCTCTGTTTCCATAGTGGGTTTTTGTCTAGTTAAGGATGCCTCTCTGGGGGACGGTGTGTGAGAATGACCAGTCTTTCCTGGAAGGAGCAGATCACATCCCTCCAGGGAATTCTTGCTGCTGCTGCCTGGGTTTTCTGGGGAACTGAGAGGTCATTATGGCTGCTGCATCCTTGGAGCTTTCTGCCTGGGCAGAAAAATTGTTCCATAGGATCATAGAATGGTTTGGGTTGGAAGGGACCTTAAAAATCACACAGTTCCAAACTTTCTGTCATGGACACCTTCCAGTAGATCAGGAAAAGCAAAACCAAAATATTAACACACTGAAGTTAACTGAAATAGCTCCACCCTCCCCTGCCACCCGCCCCCCCCCCTT
>VZUI01083731.1:0-29090 GCA_013401135.1 Cettia cetti
GGGTGGGGACAGTGGTGTCTTGCCAAGCACCTTTGCCAAAAAGGGCCTGGGCAGGGGCAGATGGTTCTTGCAGACAGCTCATTGAGGCTGCTCAGCAGCAGGCACGCCTGATAAGGAGCACCCACAGCACTCGGGGCTGGCAGCAAGTGTGGGGCCAGCAGCTCAGGGAAGTGCCTGGCACCCTGCTCAGCACCTGTGGGTGGGCTGGCCTCAGAGCAGTGCCCAGCTGTGGGCTCCCCTAGGGCAAGGCAGGCGTGGACATCGTGGAGTGAGTCCAGTGGAGGGGCAGCAAGATGGTGAGGGGGCTGGAGCACAGGGTGGAGGAGGGAGGGCAGAGAGAGCTGGGCCCCTTCAGCCTGCGGAAGAGACGGATGAAGGGGGATCATCCTGCAGTCTGCAACTCCCCAGTGGGAGAGTCTGGGGAAGGCAGGGCCAGGCCCTGCTTGGAGGTGCACAGGGAGAGGATGGGAGGTGACAGGCACAAGTTGCCACCAGGGAAACTGCAGTTATTTGTTAGGGGAAGAAATTTGATGTTGTGGGTGGTCACAAAAAGGGGGCCTGGAGGAGCAGTGGAATCCCCATTGGTGGAGATGCTTGGACATCAGTCTGGCAGGGCCCAAGTAACCAGCTCAATGTTGGCCTTGTTCCGAGTAGCAGCTTTGGTACCAGATGATCTCCAGAGTTTCTGGGTGTAAGACGATGGCAGTGTGCTGTAACTTGCCCTGCCTTTTCACCTGACCATGTTCACTGGACTGCATTATTTCACTTATTTCTGATGTGTTAAACAACTAGGCCAAAAGGAAAAAAGTACCCTCTGGTTTTTTTAAGGATTATAATTTTTATGGGGAGTGTAACAAAATCTGCCGATTTGTACATTATGTTAAAAAGCAGTATTTCTATTTTAAAGTATTTTATCAGTGTTTCATTTCTATTTTAAAGCTTGTCTTAAAATGAAGCTTTAATTTTTCAAAGGCAGTATCAGGTGTAGTGAGTTGGCATTTGGAGAACAAAACACATCTTCAGGACGCAAGCTTTGAACTGCTCACCAATTATGACAGGGTTAGGGGAAAGCAGTGAATCTTGTCCCCAGTAGTGCTTTCACTGGTTCAGGCCTGCATGTGGGTGAAATAACTTTCAAAGCAGTACTATTTTTCTCTGAAGGCAGCTGCTGTCATACTTAGACTAAATGAACACCTAACCTCCCTTTCAGAAGAACAATGTAGCTAAGTGTCACTAGAATTTATAATTGTATTTTAAATGATTTCACTATATAGTCAGGCTTGCACATGCTTATAGTGGTCTGTGCTAGTAGGAACCTTTCAGGACCACAATCCTACAAAGTGTGTTCATTATTCCATGAAAAGCATTAAATGGTTATTTGGTGATATTTTAAAATTATGGGCCCTGCTTCTAAACAATTATAAGTAGCTTAAATTTCCTCTGGCCTAAGGAAAATAACACAAATTTATGAGTTGCTTTGTAAAACTCTGAGACAAAAGACAGTGACTATTGTCTAAAGAACAGCACAGTTAGAACTTAGACCTCAAATAAGGCTGTAAAGCAGCACTTCTGAGGAACTGTCTAGCTGTAAGAATATACTAAAATGAAATGCTAATATAAAATGTAATAAAAAAGTAGGCTTAGGGGCTAGTTAAAGAAAAAAACAGCCACAACAGGGGCATCTTATGGATACTTTCCAGTTTTATTCTGCTGCCATAACATAATCACACAGAAGAACTGAAGTGTAACAGATCATGCTCTGCATTCAAATCTTTAATAACATTTAAACAAACCTCAAAGAAAACATTCCCCAGTTCTTTATTTGAGGGAATAAATTAAACACAAAAGAAAAAATACATACATGCTTGAAATAAATTTTAACATAGATATTAAAAAATTTGGGGCAACATTAAAAGAATGAAGTCTCAGAACCAGCCTGATGTTCTAACATATTTCAAATGAACGTAAATTAAAATGGAACATACTTTTTTCATCTACTCCTCAAACTTCAGTGCAGCACAACACAGTTTAAGTGCCCTGGCACCAAAACAATATACAAATAATTAGTAGACTAGGCCATTGGTAAATTTGTCATTTGTTACCAGTTTTTCTAATGCTGTGAGTGTGCAGGATCTAAAGCTAAATGTGATAGTACTTCTTCATGTCCATCTCTAGTCCCTAGAATACAGCTGCAAGGTTGTAGGTAAATTTAAAACCCCAAGTACAAATTAACAGAATGACATCAATCATGTTCATGCAAACTTTGGACTGGAAAAACGGATGCCAAGCTAAACTTTCCAGACCATTCCTACCTGAAATGTGACATGTTTGTATCTGACTTTGTAATTGTAAGCTGACTGAAGTTTTTAAGCAAGGTTAGCTGAAGCAGCCATTGAATATAAGGTTTTGGGCTTGTAGTAATAAGCTTTTATTACCACCACCAGAAGCTCCTCTCCTAGTAATCTGTCATACATTATAAAGTGGGAAAGAAACTTGCAACTAAAACATACATAGCTCTCAATCTTTGCTAGTTATGCCATAAGATGGCCTGTAATATATGAAATTAACAAAGTGCAAATGACTGCCAAAAGCAAAATCTGATGTCCTGATTTTTTTTATCATCAGAATGCTTTGTCTTGCTTCTTGCAGCCTTCAAATTGCAATTTAAAAATCGGAAATATTTTAAAACTGTACATACCAGCATTTATGTAGAGGAAAATTATGAACAGTTTCACTCTTCCTATTAGTCCATATAACTCAGCTTTAAGAAGCAGAACAGAATATATATCTGAAAAACATCTAGTTATATAAACATCTTCACCTTGTAAATTAGAGATTAAATAAAGGGGTTTTAACAATATCATACCTACTCTAAAAACAAAATATTACCTATTTGAAAAGAAGAATTGCTTTTATTCAGTAGGACCCTGGTGGTGTTCAAAGCCAGGTTGGATAAGGCCTTGAGCAACCTGGTCTAGTGTGAGGAGTCCCTGCCCACGGCAGGGGGCATTGGGACTAAGATGATTGTTAAGGTCTATTCCAGCCCCTTAACAACCTATGATTTTTCTTAAGGTTGTCTCTTGTTTATTTCCAAGGATGCAGCTTTAAGGAAATACGTACTGTAAGTCAAAAAATTCTTAAATGAAGGGATTAATGAAAGAGAAAAGCCTATGCATGAGAATGGGCCAGGACAGAGTAAGTGCTTATGTTCATTTCAAAAATCATAATATCTATGCAGCCAAGTTACAGAGAAGGTGTGGGGGAAGAGATCTAAAAGTGGATTTTAATTTTTTTTTTCATTAATACCAATATAGTGGAACAGTATTACAGTAGGTATCCCAGTTACATCTCTTAGTTCCGTTGAAAAATATTTTCCTTCCTGTCCCATGAAAAAGCTACTAGATAGATGTCTAGCCCTTACTGAATTACTCTCTCAAGTTGTTTTTAATAATACTTTCATAATAAAAGAAAAAAAAATTAAAGTCAAAGTGCAAGCCACCTTTTTTCAGCCCTTCATAAGAGTGTTAATATTTTTTCCTTATCTATCTTCACCTATTTTTTAACATAAAAACTGAATGAGCTATTAGGAACTTAGAGTCCTGCACCCCCCACTGTACAGTCATATCAGCAGATGCTTCCTCTATTCAGCCCAAATGAATCTGGGAGTTTGTTTTCAAAATAATCATAGCAATACGGTATTTTTAAGCTGTCCTGTTTCTGCAGAAGCAATGAGCAAATCTAAACTCTTAGCCTATTATTGTTAACAAGAATTTCTCTGAATAAGTAGCAAAGATATTTCAAAGTTTTTTAAAGTAATGTAGAAGTTAATTTTTCAAGTTTTGATTAGCTACAATAACCTTTCTATGATTGCACTGTAAACTGTTCCAGCTATATTATTTAAAGGAACAAACTTCATATCCCAAAGCCCACTTAGTGGATGCTAAGAATATGAAAAAATATTATAGAAAAGGTTATTGATTGCAAGTGGGAAAAGTGATAGTTCAGCTCCTTCCCACATTAATCCTAGAATTTTTCTAGGCTAGTCAGGCTCTTGGAAGCCAGTTTGAACTCCTATGAGCATAATCAACCTGAGAAGCACAGTTAGTGGAAAATTCCCGTATCATTACTAACTGCCAGCATTTTTAATGCTGTTTGTTAACTTAGTCTTGTTTTAATCTGACCTTCTGAAATGAAGGTTCACAATAACATGACTTGAGCCATACAGAAGAGGACTCTTGACAAAAGTTCTCTCAGTTAAGCTGTGGCCAGTGATTCCAATGTCACTCCTGCTAGTAATACCTTAGCTGGAAAAAAGCCCCCAACAATATGTATCATCAGAGCTTAAAATGGGCTGGGGTAGAAAGAGGAAAAGGAAGATGAAGATTTTATCTTCAGGTACCATATAGTATTCAAGTACCACGTAGGAAAAAGGCAGCAATAGGAAACTTGAAGATACTTTTACCCACAGAAATCAATTAAAAATATATCTATAAACACAAAATTTCAGTGCTTAAAATGCTGCTATTTTGCTGGCTTCTCGAACCCCACTCAAGTAAGCTCCTGTAACGGTCTGAGGAAAGTGCCTATTTGTGGCCTGTATTTAAAAAAAGAAAAAGAAAAAAAAGTGAACTGTTTCTAAAGTGAATACTACAGAATTTTAGTTTATAATATCAGTTTTGTTTTCCTAAAGCATATACCTACAGTTTTAACAGGCACGGAAAACTACTTAGAAAGAATATTTTAGCAACTTCAAAATTTGCAAGCAAGTCAGCTACAAAAGCAGCAGTCTGTTCTGCTACCTGCACTTTAGTAGAGCAGGTTAAGTTCTGCCCCAGTACAGAAAGCACTTACACCATCATGGTGCATTTATGATGTTACCCACAAGCAGAGTAACAGAAAGACAATTTGACTAAAAATGCATTTTACTTCTGACCTGAAATATTTGGCAGATTGCCAATGCCCAGTGATAATATGAATAGAGAGGGTTCTGTGTCAAGAACCATTAGCATATTTATATAACAGAATATTTATATACTACCTCTACATTTAATGGTGTTGGGTAGCAAGAGATGATCTTCCATAAGAAACTGCTCCCAGTAACCTTAATCAAGGGTAACAAAGATACTTACTTCACCAGCAAAAAAAACTTTTCCTTGTATGTCTTCAGCTATCGTGTCATAAGCTTCACCACTGCCCCCTGTTTTCACAAAACTGTATGCCATCTGCAGCCAAGGGTCATTGCTCCATCGAGTAACAAAGAACTTCACTGGGTCAGGAACCTCCTGCATAACCAAAATAAAAGTTACACGGTGCAGAGGAAAGTTCAGAATTGCACAGCTTTTTCTCAGTTCCTAGTAATCTTTAGAGTATTTATTATCATTAAGATACAGATTAGATTACATTCCAGAATTAAAATCCTAATTTTTTTTAATTATAGTATTAACCACAAAGATAATTTTGTTTGCTAGACTCGCTTGATGGCTGAAACATCACAGCTGCACTATTCTAATGCAACAGATCTGCATATTGTAATATACCTAGAAGTACACAAGAAAAAAAACATTCCCCTCAAAATGCATACACATGTGCTCTTGTAATCCAATATAACACTGATATTTTTCAACATGTTTGTATGTATAATGTAGGCAATTTTTGTCTTGGTTAGGCATAATGCTTGTTACATCTAGCTTGTTAAATCTCTAAATTCAGTTTTTATTTTGGAGATAATTTTATTCCAATGGATAAATAAGATTACTTATCTAAGATCAGAAAATGTGCTGTCTAAAAAACTAGGTTCAGGGAGAAAACATAAACCAGAAAGTCAGGATCTGGCTGAGCCACAACTAGTAATCCTGTGTATTCTCTGTCACATTGCAGCATGCAAATTCCACAGATTTATACCAAAAAGAGCCTGAATAACACTTGTACGAAGGCTTAGTCAACTACAGCTGTGTCTTAACTCTAGAGGAGCTCATGACAAGTAAAGAGAAGCAACTCTGGTTGCCTCTTGCACAATGTCTGGTATCAACAAATAAATTCCATTCAGGCAGCACATGAGAAACTTGAGCTCAAGTGATCAAGACAAGGACCAGCCAAATATGACAAGTTGTATGAATGTCCCAGAAGCAGCTCTGCTACACCCCTGAAGCTATCTTGTCTTTGAAAATCCCACTGCACCATCCTCAGGTGACTGAAATTCACAAATGCTGTAAATCATGGAGACAGCTGTGAAAATCACTCTTCTGGAACAGAGTGGCACTGAAACCAAAGACCCATTTGCTACATTTTCATGCGATCAAGATACAGGTATGTGAACTGCAACTGCATGTGGTTCTAGTAACAAGAAAGCCAAACATATGTTTCTAGGAGTTGCTGATTTTTCAGATACTGAAGTTCTTCCAAGATCTTTAATCCTAACATATGAACCATCAGTAAAACTTGAGATCACTCCTGAACATAATTATTCCTGGGGTTCTAACTGCACTAAGTAAATTAATTGAGGCATTATTGTCTCTAGAGTGGAATGCAAATAACATTGCTAAGTGATAGTGTTTTGCTTGCCCCAGATTTCCCTGATTTTCCTATTAGTTTTAATCCTAATGATGATCTGAGGGAAGGAAAAAAGGTAAAATTTTTTATCTAAAGTTTTGGGGTTTTTTACTTTCAGGATGTAGGGCCCTTGCTAGATCATTTTGCCTGTACCTCTACCCCAAGATAGCTGAGAAAGGGTTGTTAGTAGAAGAGAAATGGATTGGATTGGATTGGATTGGTTTGGGGGTGTTGTAATTTCAGTTGCCTTGGCACGGGGGAAGGCAGAAATCAATCAAATTCATCTAGCTTAAAGATCGTCTCACATGTTAGAAGTGGTGATGACCAAAAAAAGTGACAACTAAGAAGTATGTTTTGTGTTACCTGCCTAAAGTACTGCTTTTAATTAATTTTGCTTTTTAAAAGCATTTTAAAGGACAATAGTTCATTTCTATTTTTCAGTTATGTACTACTGTCCTTCAGAGAGATATAAGATAGGTCAATATTAATTTTTCACACAAGAGACCAAAAATTGTGGGTTTTAGTATGTCTCAAAACCTATTCCCTGAAACTGACAAGAAAAGAAAAATAGTTTTACATGTCAAAGGTCTGCCTGTACATCATGAAGTACTACCTTTAAAAGTTTTATTCTGGTGACTAGTTAATTAATCTTAATAAAAGAGGTTTCTCTTACCTGCTCCTTAAACAGTTCTCGGAGTACAGTCATACACTGTTGCAGTACTTGTTGATCATCTAAATTCTTAATGGTTGTCACAGCATCTCCAGTGACCACTGACATTAAAATGCTTTCTTTTCCCTAAAAACAAGACCTTATTAAGTATTTAATAAACAGTCTCTTTTAATTGGTGTTGCAAAGATATTTTCAGCTGCAAAGCAACTGTTGTTCTAGAGAAAAGTGGGTTTGATTCCTTGGAACAATGGGTGCATATTCTACAGTATTTATGCTCAAATTACTACATCTTCTGACATCCTGTTCACAGATCTGTTACAGTCAGCCCCTTTTACAACTTGCTGAATTCACTGAAAACTTGCTATCTACCTACTTAAAGGCTGTACCCTCAAAAAATTACATTGATAGTGTTATTCTTTATGCACCCTCTTAAGTTTCAGTTTTGTGTCAAACTTTTACCTCAGCTGTACTCCATTTTCAAAATGTGGTGACAGAGAGAGTCTATTTAAATAGTAGTTAAATATGTTTTTGATTAGACCAGTACTAGGTTCTTACCAGCAGATTTTGGACCAAGAAATGAAAGGTCACATCTACTGGTATTTCCTTCCACTTCATGACATCTGCTACCATGCAGAAGTTTTAGAGGTGAAGTGGTGAGTAGGGAAGAGCACACAGGTTCTCAGTGCCTTTAAAGAATTTTGCCTCTCTTGTTTATGTAAGGCAATAATTCTTTTGTTACTAACTTTGATTAACTAGTAGAGAATAGCTATTAAGCAAAATAAGCATTTTATTTAGGGTCTCTGGACAGCACCGGCACACTGAAGCTCTTGTAGCATTAGCTTAAGAGTACTGGAGAGAACTCATTTAAGCAAAGTTGTATACAAGCACAAATGAGGCAGTAACAGAGCACAAATGTCACAGGATGGTTTCCTTTTGGAGTAAGACATCAGGTTACAAAATGGCCTTTTAATTGCTGCCAAGTAGTAAGCAGCAGTTGTTGTAAAAGTATGAAGAGGTATAATATAAATATGTAAAGTGTCTGCTGGGAACTGACAGGCAAGAGAAACAGGATGTCAATCCAATGGTTTGAACTTGCTTTGAAATTCATGAGTATGAGACTGACCCTACAGATCTGTTTCACACAGAACTTGGTGTTTGTCTTTTCTCCTGTTATTCCAAATAGTTATTCAGACTACTGCAAGCCGGTAAGCATTAGTAAGTCAGCATGATCTTTTTAACTGCATTTTTAGCTGATCTAGTAAGGGAAGAGGAGTCCTAAACTGGAAGAGACTAGTAGCCTTTCTCCCACATTAGTAGGTTTATAAAAAGGTATTACAGCCTTGTCTTCAGTAGAAATTGAGAATGTATTTGTTTGCATATTAGTCTGTATCCAAACAATGTTTTCCAAAACATTCCCATTTATTACAACAAAATATTGATGAGCTTTATCTTGATAAATAACACTGTTTCGAATGCTATTAATAGTTGAAGATGGGGGGATGAAGAAAAATTTTGTTGTTCAGTAATTAATGGACTTAGATTTCAAACTGAATTTACGAAGGGCCAAGAGAAAATATAGTTGCCATGTATCATACCTCTGGATCCATGTCGTAGAAGACACTAAAGAGCCCACGCTGGCTGGAGTTGGGTGGAACATGACCAAAAAAATCAGCTCCTTGAATTTTACTGTCCCAAAATCTATATGGAAACTGCAAGGCAATCTAGAAAGATACAGAAAAATGGAATTTAAGCATTTCATTCTACAAAACTCATAACAGCATATGGTATATGTTCTTCTAATACATTTTCCTGTTTCCACTCATTTAGACACAGCTCTTCCTATGAGTGGGTCTCAACAGAGAATATATCAACCTGTCCTCCAAGGGGGACAAGCGAAGAAAAAAAATGCTGATGTCATAAATTGGAAATGCACAGAATATCAAATTCACAATTGAATTGTCTAAAATGCTCAATAAATTCAGCAGGTTGTTTTTTTTTTTTTTGAAAACCTAATGTATAACTTTAATGAGCTGCATTATGTATTTGGAGTTTCTTAATATTGTCTTTAAAATTCAACATTCTTATAATCCTGTTTCTGGCATTACTTTTTGTTACTGTTTTGTTCTAAGCACACACCTTACTGTGGAGCCTTTCAGGAGAGGCTGTGTTTTTGTACTGGGAAAGGGTAGGAGATTTTACACTGGCCAAACACACAACTTCCAGTATTTTTTGCAAATACTTTCTGAATTTACTAGGTTAAAATGACCTGAAAAAAAACCACATTACTGGAATTCTAAAAGATCCAAGACCATCATGAAGCAAAATTAGGCACAAAGTATTTAAGCCATGAAATTCTTCTGTGAACAGTTTCTTTTGAAACATCAATAAGTTGTGAAATCTAAGAAATGGAAATACATGTGATCACTGATAACATTTTGCTCTCCTGGGCTACTGTATACAAGTAAAACATAAATGTATGTTTATGCATCATAAACCCTGATAACCCTGATAAATAGACTCCAAAAGCAACAGGGACAAACCAGCCAATGTTTCTATGAAAAGGAAATTAAAGACAATATGAAATCACTTACTTTCTCAATGACTCCTGCTCCCAAACTGTTAATGGCTTTAATTTTTTTTTCTGACAGTGGAGGATTAAACTGAATGGCATTTTTCTGAAGAAGGGCCAGTGGTACAGTCACTAATATCTGAAAGAAATAGCTACAATCACAACAGTACCAAAACCTGAACACAGCACTTAAGCCTCACAGCATCTTCCTAACTCTCTTGGATTATACTAGTAGGATGCAGCATAATTATGCACCAGATATTTCCCATTAATGGGAAACACATGCCTTACATTCAGATGACAACATCCCACAGTTCACTGATTTTAGGTCATAGTCTGTTAAATTGCTTGTATCACAGTGGCTAACCATGATAGCAGTTCTTCGGTAAATGATATAGTCAATGGCTCTCAAATTAACAAAACTGTCTGTTTGAAATGAGAGATAGATTAGATTAGATTAGATAGATAGTTTGCTTGTTTGAATTCCTTCAGAGATTCCATCTCTTTAAAATACACTCAGTAACACTGTTGATGTTAATCCAATCTTTATCAAGTTTATGTATCATTTTAAAAATTACTGAAAGCTAAATTATTCAGCATGAAGAAAGTGGTGATATAGGGATTAAGAGAAACTGAGAAATAGGGGTTTTCAAATCCTGGAAATTTTAACAGGATACACATGCTAAATGAGGTAAAGCTGAGCAGGGAATAGAATTAGATAACATAAATATCACTTGAAAGCAAATAGATAAAAATCTATTTGCTTCACATTTTTAGTACTACCCTTTATAGTCCTTAGTTTTTCAAATCAACTCATACTCAAATCTCAAGTTTGCTCACCAAAAATTAGGCTCTAGGACACCCAAATAAAGGCCACTAAAATAAATACATGAGTACTCATCTTTGAATGGGGAGAAAATGGACTAAATAGTCTTCCAAGAGAAAGAAAAGAAAAAAGGATATGTACTGTGTGTTCTCTAAAATTCTTAGTCTTGAAGCACACTTGGTACCTTTTGTGTTGTCCACACTGTTCCATCTGCAGTAGTGACCTGCACTTCTTCACCAGAATAGTCAATACTCTGAACCTATCGAAAGACACATTGAGAGACTGTACTACAAAATGTACATATGCAATGGGAATTCCAGCAAGAATAACTAAAATAGCACTGGTCAGCAATCTAGAAAGTGAATAACACAAATTTCTAGAGAACAACTGAAAGACAAAAACCAGCCTCCATGATGCTGAAAAGGAAAAATCATCGTGGTTCTAACATGTAAGATCATCATATCATAATATTTTAAGTATTAATAGTCCTCAGAGAGAATTTCAGAATGTTGAAATTGTCCTCTTGGTTTTTTTTAAAGACCAATTGAAACAGTCACAGCACAAATTTGCCAGAGCCCAGAGAATACAAATACACGACTGGGTGTTTCACAGCAATCCAAGACAGGCACCGCATCCACGTTTTCCAGACTCACTGGGAAATTCAGCCGGATGTCCAGTCCTTCTGCCAGCTTATCAATCACAGTTGAATATCCCACAGTTAGAAGAGTGTGATCTCCAGCAAACTGGGCAAAAAATTCATTGTGGTCCCATGAACGTGCAGATACCTGTAGACAGAACATAACTGGCTGTTTCTACTGGTGAGGGGGCATGGGTATTCTGAGAAGTTCCACAGTTTAGAATAAGCCACCCGAGCCCCTTTGCAACTGGGGGAAAAAAAAAAGTGTATCACCAGAATTTATGGCAATGCTGACAAAATCAAAATGCTTATTTACCTAATGTTAGTGCACAACATATGAATTGCTGGATTAAGAGAAGTCATAACATGGGTTGGTCACTAGCAGGGAGTTTATGGTTCTGCTTAGCAGAGAAAACAAGGAAAATAGTACAAAAATCCAGGTGAATTGCAGTGTATTTATATCAGTTGTCTGTATCTAGCAAAATAATCAGATTTTACAGCCTTAGGACTTCATATAAAAATGGAAATACTTTATTTGCCAACATGAAGGGGAAAATAAGACAGGGAAAAAACCCCAGCTTGGATTTTTTCTGTCATTTTGGAGGTTGTTCCATAATACCTTTCATTGACCTTGTCCCCCAGCCCCAGCAACCTTACAGTTAATAAAACAGTGGTATTTGCACTAAGCAATTGCCACTCAGTAGTGAAAAATCTGAAACAATTCTCAAACTACTATCCAGATGTCAATTCCTATCATTGCAGATGCATAAAATCAATCATATTTTGATTTTAAAATTGAAGGTAAGGTAGATTTTTGAATATTTCTTTATTTCCCCGGGTGCTCATGGAATATGAAAACTTATTCTATGAAAATATTTTCCAGTGACTGCTCTGGTATAGCATTGTCTTGCAGATTTCTGTTATGTTCTTGGGTACTTCTCAGTTCAGATTTGTACATCTGCACATACCAGTCCCACTGCTGTAGTACAATTGACACTAAATGTCTTTAAATGTAGCAACAATACCCAGCAAACAAGGCACTGCCAACAATATGATACTTTTGTTTTTCCTGGAGCTGCTTGGTTAAAAACTGAAGTCAGGAGGGCAGCCAAGTATCACTTAGAGCCAAGAGAGCACTTAAGATTAGTGAACTGGGGCTCACACCAGGGGGTTGGAACACTTCAGGAGCCAAATGCATTTATTCTCAAGATATGAACTGGGGTAGTGAAATTCCTCCATTTCTAAACAGAACTGAGGAGCAGAAGTCACGCCCAACATCTGAAGAGGAGTAACTTTCCTGTGAATCATATCACCCAGCATCTCAGCAAAGTGCCCAGCTCCCTTCTAGTCTCAATTTCTACTTAAAGAGCATCTCACTGGAAGTACATCAGGAGCTCCCAATCAGATTAAATATGGCAGTGTTGGAGTCAGTGTCTCAGTGCTTTCAAAAAACAGTTTATGGGTGTAGGAATAGTCAGGATAGCTGATTCTTCCTCTAGGGGCCACAGAATGGATCAGGTGATTTCTCAGTGTTACTTCCAACTCTTGTCTTCTGTGAAGCTCAGTCACTTCAGAACACAGGTGTCGAAACTCACCTGAGAGAGATTGCTGCCACAGGCATATTCCAAATTACTGAGATGGAACTGCAGTACTTTTTCTTCCAGCTCACTGAACTGGATACCAGACTCCTGAATAAAGGCTTTATAGATCTCTTGTATTTTTTCTGTGAAAGAACACATTTAAAATAAGAATATATGACAATTTGTCAGAAGTGCTATTGCATTTCAACATGATGTTCTCTGGATCACAAGATTTTCACACTTATTGCTTATTTGTACAAAGATGTTTTTCTTCTCATAGGGAAAAAAAAAAAACAGAACAAAAAAATCCCCCAAGATTTTCCAGTGATAGAGTACAACTTTGTTGTTTACTCATAAGTTTCTCAGTGATACAGAAGAGAAATTAATTGTTTAGCTATCATATACAGTATGTATTCAATATACAGTTGAAGATTTCAGATAAAATACACTTTAAGATAATGGAGGATCCTTGCAAATAAATCCTGATTAATTTTTTTTAAAAAATCAAAGAACTGAGAAATTGGATCTAGGGTTCACTGAAGAACATAGGAGTTACCAATTCTGTCTTATAGAATCCATGCTGAAGAGATTTGGGAGGCAGACATTTCTGAGCAAGTTTATTTTTTGCTGTTGAGTTTACAAGCTGTAAATGTGGTGGGAGGTGTTACCAATGGAGATGGGACTATTCTTGCCAGCAGAAGGCTTTGATCAGGCTCTTTTTTAGGCAGGTTAGTCAAAAAGTATAAGAGCTAAGTCTAGCTATGGCCTGCTTCAGCCAGAAGCAAGTCTTTTGAACTGCTAGTGACACTAGTTATACTGAAAAAGCTACCTCATGGAAACAAGATACAATATCAGAAATATCTATTGGGTTTAAGGTCAGATGGACAGCCATACACCTCTAATAACATCTGATATAAGAGCCAATTTAATATAGAACTTTATGAACACAGCTAACATCTTCACTTTGTAAAAAATGTCTCACTTACCACCAAGAGGAATATCTTGATGTTGGGTTTTATCTTTTCTCCACTCAGAGACAACATCTAGGATGGCATTGAAATGAAAGTCCATGCGTTTATCAATAGTGGGATCTGTTATCCTTCCACCTTCCTGGATCAAGTCACATTTCTCCCCTAGTTTGTGCATTTTAATGCCAAGCTTAAGAAAAAGACATTTTATTGCTTTTTTAGGTATGGAAAATCTACAGCACCCAGCCTGCTCAGTTATTTAACCTAAGATGAGTGCCTCACATTTAAGTGATACCATTTTAAAAACATCAACTTTAGTCAGAGTAACTCCTGCTCTCCTGAAACTGGAATACCAAAAATCCTTCTATCTGTTAATTGTCCACAAATTTTTTTCCCACTTTTCCATCCTTTCCTTTCTTGGGGATTCACAGAAACCTCCTCTGCAATTTTCCTGTCAGGCAAGGGCTAGTATAGAAATTTAGAGTCTGGTAATGAAACATGATGAACCAGTCTCCTTTATTTCTACCTCAAGTTATTTTCTAAGTCATAATTAAAATCAGTTGCTTTCTACAACTTTCCAGTGTCTGAGACCCAAACAGTTCCCTGAATTCAGGAACTGACAGGATATTGCTTGCCAGTTACCATCAACGTTATTAACAACCAAGCAAAGAAAGAAATTATTTGGAATTAATCCTTCCTTTGCTTGTGCAACCTGCATCAAAAATACAACAGAGATAAATTCAAATAAAGATGGTTTTGTGTCCTACAGCGGCAATCCAGAAGAAATAGCACAAAATAGTGCTAATTTCTTCCTGGGACCTTGTTACTTAGGGCATGCTCCAGTCTTTTTCAGATATCCTTACGTCTCTCTAGGCTGTTGGTCACCACTGCAGATCTTAAGATACAGCTGTACTTTCAATGAAAAATGACATTAAATGACCACAAAGGGATGAGTATCAGAAGTGTATCCAGAAGTCATTGTTTCCCATTTCATAAAAAAAAAAAAAAAAGATTTTTTTAAAAAAAACTAGAATTTCTTCATGGCACTATAGGGCACTAAATAATTTAAACAGCATGGGCTGAATTTGCATGTCTCTGAGCAAAACCCATACTCAGGTTCCACATGGAAAAATTCAGATTCCTACCTCCAGATAACCTAAATCAAACAAGCAAGTAATACAAATTTTTAAGGAAATTGTACCACAGCATATTTGCATCAGTAGCAATTTAGTTGTTACACATACTAATCTTGTGCAGAATTTAACTAGAAATATGGAGAGGTAGCAAAGGCAAATCCATCACAGAAGCAGTAGCCTCCCACAGTAAAGCCTTACTCAGCCCTAAGGAGGGCTGCTAGGGACCTTTTATGTTACTGTCTCTGGAAAAGAGGAAAAAAGTGGTTTCTTCTGGTTCTGAAGTTGGACCCCTCTTATTTTTCTTTCCATAATGTGCCTGAAACCATTCTACAGCCCTTCTCTATTCCCAATGTTATCAAAGATAAATTAGCAACATGGCATTTACTTACAATGCAGAAGAGGATTTTAATCATGTCACAAGAAAAGGACTCCCACCCTCACCCAGCCATCTGAGCCTGGCATTAACAAGTTTTTCACTAGTGATAATCACAACCACTGCAGGAACCCACTTGCTCACACATTAGTGCCACTGGGTTGTTGACACATCCATTGACGATTTGTGCACCTCTTCCAACAGTGACTCCTGTGAATGTCTTATCGTCCCACACTCGGCCCCCAATTCTGTCTTTAGCTTCTAAGACAATGACCTGTGGCAAAATGCAGCTTAGTAAATTGGAAGATTTAATTCTATTAAGGATACCTGTCTAACTCCAGAGAAAAGGAGAAAACAAAACACAAAAAACCCATCCAGGCAATCCAGCAATGTTAGCAATCTTAACACTTTTTTTCATTTCTGGATTATTTGTAGTTAATTTACGCATTGAAATCATCTTAGAAAGGTTACACTTTGAGATATACATATACAAATGTAACTGTTACTTTAGAAACAACCCTAACAAAAATAAGTCTTCTTTCTAAAATAGCTGAAGATTTATTCAGGAAATCTCAAATTTTGAGTTTAAGGCATGCTACAAGCTATTAAACACAATGATCTGGGTGCAGCGTCTATACAAAATATATGCTGCATGCTGTTTAGATACAAATAAATGCTGGTTTTAAACAGCAGGTTTACTTAGTAAAACCTCAGATTTCACAAATTAATTAGGATGCCCTGTACATACATGTTTGTAACAAGAATGTAGGCTTTTTCTTTTTGATGAACAACACTTTTCAAAGCAGAGGAAGTCTGATTTTTTAAGTAATGTATACTAAAGCTTCTTACCTTAATTCCGAAGTTGTGCAGTTGTCGGGCTGCTGCTAATCCTGCTGCACCAGCCCCAACAATAATGACAGATTTCTAAAAAAATATTAAAGTATTTAAATACAAATAGTTAGAAATAAAACAGAAATTGTAATTTCACTCTCATTTGCTGAACTTAAAAATGTTTGTAGGTTTCAGCAGTCTATGCGCTCTTGTCATCTAAAGTAATCTGTGATAACTTTTGAAGATGGCAGTGCATTTAATATAGAAAAAAGATCAGTGGTAGCTTTGAAAATAGTTAGTTTTGAAGGACTTCAAAAGAAGATGCCTCAGTTTCTTATAACAGAAAGAGCTGAAGTTATCAGTAACAAAAGTAGGAATCTAATTGAATTTATCAGACAAGAAACATACTTACCTTGTAAAGATTTCAATCATAAATAGGGTTGACCAGTAAAAACTATTTTATAAATGAAAAAATCTACAAATACACTTTCCAAACATGACTTCAAATTTCTAGGAGATATTCCATTACAGAATATATTAATTTAATAAGTTTTAGGTGTTATCTAACAACTGGCTAGTCACAAACATGTGCCCTTTTAATCATAGTTCTTGCAATCCAACAGGGAATAGCAGTTTCCTCAGCTATGGAAGCAGAGGTGTATTATAGGAGCCGCAGAACCTATATTTTTCACACAGTTCCCAGCCATTTGGACAGCACATGAGAAGCACAAATCCATGGGAATAAATTCCATAGATTTTAGTGGGGAAAAAACCATATTTTTTTGGAAGTATTCTAATTTATGTAGTTTTCATACCCATTGAAGGCCTAAGAGAACCATGTTAAAAACTTTCCACATATTAGGTTTAAGATGTAATTTTACCTATTATCCCATCCATTTATGTAAATGAGCCAAAAATCCAGAACCAAAAAAATTATTGCATGCACCATGAAGTTTTATAGCACTAATAATGTAGGGATTATTACAGCAACTTACATTGTGGTATTCCTTAGGAAGAAGGCGCTGGTCAGGACTGACTGACAAAATCCCTGTATTAATTAGCCCTTTCCTTGTCATAAAATACAGGATCCTCTCCATTTCCTGTACACAGCGGATCCTCACAAGCCCACGAACAATTATATGATGGATACATTTTTGAGGGGTGAGAGCCTCCTGCAAAGGAGAAAGAAGAATAGAAATTGTTGATTTTCTAATATTCCATTTGTTCATATGTTTATATCATATTTAAACTGTAAACCAGATGGTAAAAAATCATGAGTCAGGCTTCTGAGAGCATTTTAAAAGAATTTATTGTGGAAATTTCTTGTTAGCGAACTTCACACAGTAAGGAGACAATTTACTAAGCAGGATTAGCATGGAATAAAACCAAATGAGTCTACAAGAGATTTTTTGATAACTCCATGGTATGTTCTATTAGTATTGGAATGGTACTGAAATGGATTCCTGTTTACAAAATGAATCTACATGGTGGCAGTAGTCACAAGAGCATTCCAGTAAAAGCCATTTAAAATCAGTTGGCATTCTGAGGGAAAAGGAGATTAATATCCAAAACCTTTCACATCCATATCCACATCCTATATCCATAGAAAGCTTTGGTATATAAAACTTCATCAGTTCTATCGAGGGCAGTCCCATAGGCTTAGCATAATAAAAAGACAATCACTTCCCTGTCCAACAGTCAGGTTAAAAAAAAAAATCATAACTACAAAACACTGTTTAGATGTCTTCAAGCATCCCTTTAAAAAGTTAATAGCTGGGCAGGCACTGTAGAGTTTTAATAATTTTAAAACTTTTGATTTTTACTGCAGAAGAAGCTCCTATGCATTAAATCTTTTTTTAAAAAAGAGAAGAAAACAAAAAACTCTCATCCCCAACAAGCCCCCAAACCCCAGCCAATCTTAGAATGGATTTTCAAAAACATAGGAGCAATTTTTCTGGTACATAGGAGACATCCAAGAAGTAAGTCCCCATCCCAGAAAAGCTGCTATTATTTTTAAACAAATTAACTATCAGCATCTCTTACCTTGCAGTTTGTGTACCACAAAGCCAAAATCAAGTTTCTCAACGCCAGGTACATTGTAGGGTCTCGTGAATATTCTGGGAACTCATAGAGCTCATCCAGTTCCATGACATCTGGCCTCACACAAAGGGCTTTCCCACATTCATTAGGCTGGTAAAAAGGCTGGAAATACTTGTTCATGCCTGCAACTGAATAAAGACACACCAGGAATTAGTCACACTCCACCATATCTTCTTCACGTCCTCCTCCCTCTAAACCAATCCACTGACCTCAAACAGATAACAAGTAAGGAAGCTTTCCAGCCTCCAGAATGATCCCATTTACATGGCTCTCCTCTCTCCTGACCTCTAGGCTGTGCACTAATTATTGTCCTGCTGCCTCATGGGTATGTCTTGAACCTATGAGAGCTGAAGTTTTGTCAAAGAAAGAGTAATGTTTCATGGTGCTCCAATGCCATGGGGAGCAAGAGAACAATGCCTGCTAAGACAACACAGTAGCTGAAATTTCCTCAAAAGCACTCTCTCTGAGATGAGTATGACAATCCTGAATTACCTTTCTCCGTACCTGACCTATTCTGCCAATCTGCACTCCCAGGCTGTCACTAGCAAAAAAAAAAAAAAAAAAAAATAAACTACACACAATCTGAGTGCTTTAAGAAATCAAATTCTTTTCTTCAAAGCCCCCAGGATCCACAATATCAAAACTAGCAGAATCCTGGGGTTGGTTTTTTTTTTAATAAATCTTCATTTCCTTAAGAATGCAAAGTCTTTAAGTACCCACATGGTAATTTCCTGTTTGTATACACACATGACAGTGGCACACAGAAAGCCTCTGCAGTCTGTGCTTACTCCTGTAAGAAACAGGAGTATAACCTTTATCTTACAAACAGGCAAATAGCATCAAACGACAGAGGCAGTCACACAGAGACTGTGTGTTAGTGCTGAGAACAGAACCAGTGTTCTGAATCAGGGGAATAAATGTGCCTTATAAACTCAGTTATAAGACAAAATTTATCACACCTATTTAAGCAACAGAGCCCTGCAGATGGCCCTTACCAGTCACATTAGGCACGCTCTTTAAGTGCTCTAACTTCACAAGGTTGGATTCACCAGGTAACCGATTAGTGCTGGTACAGGATGGACTCATGCCCACGCAGTCTGGATAGTATGCAGCTAGAAAGGGAGCTGCCACACTGTCTTTCAGCAAAGGAGGGAGTATGAGCATGGAGTACCACCAATGGTCTGAAACTTCAGCCACTCTCTGGCCAAGCGGAGAAATGAAGGAAAGAGGGGAGAAGAGAACACGTCAGTACTTTAAAAACCTTGAAAAATGAACCCCCTCCCTCCAAAACTGAGACCAAAAAGCACTGGAAGGACCAATCTCAGAATTGCAAGTCATAAAGACATTTTCTCTTCCTCTTTCCCCTTCCTCAACCTGACACAGAAAACCTGTAGTATTGCTCTCTTCTCAGACATGGAGCTGAAATTTCACAAACTCCACGCCACATGGAAAGCAAAAGAAATAAGACATGCCATAACAACACATCTATGACCTATCAGGCCCTTTATAAAACATTTACAGTCACTTATGCATCCAGAAATATGCACTTAGAACTATCCACACTAACTGATCAATTTAATTTAGACTCTGCTATCCCCATCAAAGACCTTCTAGAACCTTCACCCTTAATTTACAAGTCAGACATGCATTAGGGAAACAAAGCCACAAAGCTTCTACAAGAGTCAACAATAAGCTTGAATGTGTTCCCTGTGATAGAAGTTTCTCAGGCACACTTGTGAACATGGCTTATTGAGCATAAGTTTATATGAAATCAGAAATGCAGGGTGACATGATCACCAACCCCTTGAAACACCAACATACATCTTGTATGTACAGTTTGTATTATGAAGGAGAGGAGAGAGAAAACATGCTTAGGTGTTCTCTTGCAGTCTTCAAAAAAGTGAGACTAGATTGACTAGTTCTATAATCTACCTGAAAGATAAGGAAATTTTAGGATGGAGAGTTTTACTTGAAAGCTGGCAACTGAATACTATTTTGCCTGATCAAAAATGAGAATTAGAAGTAAACTTTGTCACAGGCCACAACTGAAGGACACCACAAACCACTTTAAAGCTACTTAGTAAGGGAATGCTAAGGGAAAAGAGAAAAAAGATGAGAAAATAAAAGGCCCTAGGCTCTGTTGCAAATAGTGTCTGACAGTTTCCTGAGCAAAATGCATAAATGCTGACATAATTGGCCAAAGAACCAAAATAAAAAAGGAAATAAATATGCCATGCTTTAAGATTGCTTTCATATTCTAGGACAAATGAGGAGGAACAGCCACTACTCACCAAGTCCTCAGGCATGGAACACTGGTCTGAGCCCTCAGTCTGAAAGAAAAGTAAATGGTATGAGAACTACTTTTAAGCTGTATGGAAAAAATTAAGTATAAAGCAAAATAATTTTCTATGGCATAGTTCTCTCTTTTTTTTTTTAAGTGCTTACTGTTAGCTTTCTGTGGTAGACATGATTGTTAAAAAAAAAAATTGGATAAATGTGTAGGTTAAAAACACAACACACCATAAAGCAAAAGCACTCTAAAAAAGTTTCTCATTTGTTAACTTAGTTTCTGCTGAGCAGACAATAAAATATACATTCTTGTCCATAAAATGGGGCGAAACACTGAAACAAATTCAGAAAAAAAAATACAGAATTTTCAAGAAAAATTCTAGAAATATCCCACATTTTTCCAGACCAATTCTTCTAGTCTAGACTATAAAAGAGAGTTTATTTATTTTAAGAGTATCTTTATCACAGAGTTTCAAAATTAAATACTGACCATTCAGGTTTTCATATGGTAACTATTTTCATGGGTTTTTTTTCATGTTTTAAGTGCAATACAGATTCTGTGGCACTTTAAGGACTCTTTAAAATTTCAGGACTTCTCTTCATGCTAAAGCTGAAACTTTTCATGTAAAGCTCCATGACAAACTTGATAGCAATTAGGAAAAGCTCACTGAGCTTTTCAGATGCTTTCCTCAATAATGAAGAAAGGCCAAACAAAACTGAACTGACCATTTTGGTGTATGTCTATTTTGTACATGCTGATAATAATCCCCCAGCTGAAGGATTTTACAATTGACTGTGCAGACAAACATATTTCAGATACTTTTTTCTTGACATTTCCTGTCAGAAAACAAAAAGTCCAAGCAGCATGTAGGCCTGTCACTGTGCAGCTCTCCAGGCCATCAGATTATCATTTTGATATTAGAGACACTGAGCAGCAACCAAGAAGAAAATTTCTGCTAACAAGAAATACCAACTTGTTAAGTTTCAATATGAGCAAAACTTTTGTGTGGTACCTTGGTGGAATTGTTCAGTTTCATACCACATCTGTAGGTTTTTGCTATTTGTGGTGTCAGCTGGATTTCCTTTGTCAGCTGACGCCATTTACCACATTCTGGCTTGGTGCACTGCACCTACAAGTCAAAAAACAAACATGTTTTTACTTGTTGCTTGTGATTACAGATAAGATTAGTGCAACTTAAATAACCAATTAGGAAGAAGGCAGACGTGAGAAAGTTGTAAAATTTAATTGTTAGATATGTTCTTGTAATCATCAGGTCATAAGTAGCATCTGATCTACAGAAATCTTGTACCCATCTCCAGCAAAACTGAATTTCTGCACAGAACCTAAGGTCAAAATTAATTCAATGCTTCATTACCATGGCCTTCGGTGGACTTTGCAAGCATTACTTCAAAAATATATTCTTCGCCACTTAAGGAAAAAACAAAAAAACCTCAAACAAAACACCACTACCACCAAACTTCCTTCCATTCCCATCTTTCTTCTCTCTTTACCAGGGAAATACAAAATCTAATTTCAAAGTTTTTCACACTCATACTTTCCCTGCCAAATCTTATTCTACCTGAAAATCACAGCTGCTGCTTCACTGAAAAGTAAGAGAAGATTGGTCTTTGTGGGGTGTGGAAAAAGTCTCCAACAGGGGAGGAGCTGATCAGAATTTTTATCTTGAGCTTTTTCACAATCCTCTAATACTAGGGGAAAAAAAACCCACAAAAACTCAGCTGACCTGCTGCTTGAACAGCAGAATATCAGAAACACATCAGAACATCACATTCCTATTAAATAAATCACCTTTCACCTTACCCAGTAAGGAAGCTGTTGATCAGCCATAAAGGCTTTTGGACTGGGCTCACTTTTACCATTGCTTGTCCAAATTCTTTTCCAGGCAGTGTATTTCTCGTAACCATCTTTATGGCTAAGAAGAAAGAGAAAACAGCAAGCAGTCAGAAAATTTAATATCTAGATCGCTTCAAGCAATAGCAGTTACTCTAAAATTAAATATTTTATATAAAGACAGAGAAATCAGTCTGTAGAGAGCACTGTATTTCTGCTGTTAAAAGGAGAGAATCATGGTTCTTACGACAGCAATAAATTGCATCCTGACCATTATGTCCAGTTGCTTATGAGCACAATTCCTGGTATCTAAGGCCTGGACGGAGTGATGGGTACTGCTGAGGACATAAGCACACAGAAGTCTTGGTACAGCTGGATGTTACTCCCACTCAAATGGGAAGGGGCTTGGAGCTGAAAGCACTCTGTCAGCCTGACAAGAGAGTCTTCATGGTCACTGAATTGCAAGAGTTAAACTGATTTCTAACTGCTTTTTATTGTACTGCTTTAGAGAGGCAAGGTCTCCCAAATGCACAGCATAAAGTGAACTTATAAAAGAAAACACAATCATAATTGTTCCCATAATTTAAAATTCTCTGATGTTGTTTTTAAAATAGGCAAAATCTTCAGATTAATAGCACACACAAACCAGCCTGCCTTAACTAACCAGTTTTGTTTACACTGCCCTGTTTAGTTGATTAGTTCATACAACACCTGCAGTTTTATCATCAATGTCTAAGCCTCACTCTGACCAAAGCAAGCACAGAGGACCAATTTTTGTATTATGTTTATGTACGTGATGTTTCAACAGCTGTCAAACTTTAATAAGCTCTGACAGGACACAACTTCAACTGGTAAATCTACCTTCGATAATAGTGGTCAAAACATTCATTGCAGAAGTGTTCCCCACAGGACAGATGATACCATCTAGACGTATACCCATTTTTTGCACATCTGTAATGCAGAAGACATAGAAATAGTTTTATAGTACATACAGGAAAAAACAAATCTTTCTATTGACGGTAGAACATTCTAGAATGTGAACAAAATATTCAGAACAAGTCAGAGCTTTATGTTACATTTAAGAAGGCTGACTTACACAGGGCACTACAGCCATACAAATAACAGTAAGGTCATTTCAATTGTCTCAAACATTTCCAGTTTCCAAACTAAGCAACACCAGATGCAAGGGAGGCAAAGTGTACACAATGTGCAGTTTTATAGTTGGTCTGGCTTCCAGCAGCCTCCCTCTAACAATGGTCAACTGAGCCTGTCTTTAGTACCCTTTAAGCAGGCATTTCCTGAACATGAAACACTGAATATGCACTGTGACACACAAAGCATTTTGGAAATGTGTAAGATGAGAAAGCTCCTCTCCACAAGAACTTAGAGTTCCTGTACTTTGTTGCATTTTGTTCCAATATTAGTGCAGAGTTGGGAGGTATCATTTAAATTATCATTTTTCTTGTACATGTGATCAGTTGATTCATAAGTCATTACAGTTGTTCTGTCCCCAGAAAAACTGACAAAACTATAAAGGCAAATCTGAACACAAAACAGATGTTGCCTATTTTTTTCTCATGAACAACTTGTGATTTTAACCCAGTGAGACAAAACCCTAAGGAAGCAGTTACGCATTTTGGCAATTGTTCTTTACCATGCTCAAAAAAAAAATCCATTACAAAGATTACATTCATCAGACAAAGCAATTGCTCTTCATTTAGAATGCTCTCATTAAACTCCATGAAGTTATTCAAGATAAATGAGCAAGGTAAAAAGCAGCAACCTAAGCTAGTAACACAAATACCCATGAAATGAGCTCATCTCAAATAGGTAAAGTTGAAAGTATGTACTTGGGGGGGTGGGAAAGGTGAAAATCAAAATATTAAATTAACAATTCAAGAAGATGAGTAAGCGATATGCATTGTTTCCTAAATAAAAACTGTAATATCATCAATGCTGATCTCACAGGTGCTCACTTCCCAGACAAGTCTCTCAGGCAACTGCCAAAACACTTGGCTTCCCTATGACAACATCCAGAATACATTGACTTCCTGCCACCAAAGAACAATCCATGGATATAACTAAATTAAGCATGTAATTAGATTTATTTATTTTTCAATGCTATAAAGAAGGAAAGTTTGTCTCAATTATAAGGGAGGTGGGAGTGCTACGGTGTGCCTGCTTCATAATGAGATCTAAGATGTTGCCTATTATAGGTATAACTTGCCAGTATCATGCATTCAAAACCACCAGGGTCAGAATGCAAAAGCACTTGTGAAAGTGTAGAGAAAGTGTACAAGAGCAAAGAGTTCAGATAAGTATGAGTGTCTCTCCTAAGACCTAAAATTTCAAGGCTAGAATCTCACCTCAGACTGAAAAGCATTCCAGAGAAAGAGTGGTAAAGACTTTCTACAGTAAATGACAGTTTCATTTTCCATCTTGAAAGCAAGTTTAGCTTTCTCAGATTACACTAATATGCTCTCACTTTCACAGAAGCAAGGCATGTTCCAGAGGACACCATTAATAACATAAATAAGCATATTCCAAAGATACTCTATCTGAATTAGCAACTTGCACAGGAGAAAGTTATCCCCAACAGGAATAATTTGTTACATTTTCCTGGCATCTTAAGAAAACATCTATTAGCAGTTTCTTTCAATTCTCACTCTACATTTAGATATGAAGGAATTTTTGAGAATATAGTTAGAATCCTAAACTTCAGCTGCAGATTTAGAAAGTCCGTGAAAAATGCAAATAAAAAGTAACAAACCTTTCTGCTGCACTGGCAAAGCAAACAGGACATGTTGCAGTGCATCCAGCTTTTTCACACTTTCTATATTTCTTCTCTGACGCTTCATCATCATCATCTGCTGCTTCAGCCGCCTTCTTCTTCACCTAATAAAGAATAGATGAAATCTGACCATAAATGACACAAATGCATCTTCTACAAAGCAGCATTCAGACAGTTTTGCAGCTTCTGAGTTGCATCCTGTAGTTAAAACGGTCCTAATGAAAATCTTTGTAGTCATTGTGAAATAGCTGCAGCATGAAACAGCTGTCAAATTAGGTCAGATTTTTCTACTAAAAAAGAACAAACCAAAACCCGCCAAAAAAAAAAAAACCCCAAACCCACAGTAAGACTGGCAATATCATTTATATCTAAAAATGTCTTGCCTTGGTCTATTGGATGGCACTGAAGAAATCTGAAGCAAAGCTTACAGCTTAAATAGTATTTTAAGCTCCATCATGTGTTAATGAGTCAAGTCTCATGCATTCATTTGATTTTTCCTTCAGAATATCTCCTCTTTTATAATACCTACTGATATTACAAGTGGCAATCCTTTCTACACCTCAAATATAATATTAGGGTAGGCTTAGGACAATTTTTTTTCAATACAAAACTGTATACCAAATGTCTTTTCTGGGCATCAAAGGTACTGTGTACTATATTGTTTCAGACTTCTGTGTGGATGAGCAAACAGCTTTGTCTGCCTGTACAGAAATCTGTGATTGTCTTTATAACACATTATGTACTTACAGGTTACATAGAGTATTTATCTTTTCTGAATGTTGTTTGCAAAATGAGACACTTGACCTGCTTATTCACAGAATTAACTCATTCTCCTTCTCTGTGGATAAGTACTCTAAGACCTAACTTACCCACAAGGACACCCACTTTCTTTAAAAATGTCAACAGAAAATAAAAAATAGCTAAATACAAACCCATGTGTTTTTAACCTATTATAAATACCTGTCTTCCAGAACTCCTCACAGGAAGGTTGTCTGGAGACTGATCTGAAGAACATGCCTTTTTCTTCGTTCGTAGCCTTCCCGTTGACATTGTATTGTTATATCTGAAAAAAAAGGTAGGCAAAAGTTAATTAATTTAAATTGCTTGACTTTGTGGAGCTAATCACAGCCACTCACAATACTACTTTTCGCAGGGTTACCTAGGTAAGAATCTGTTCAGCTTGACTGTTAATTCGAAAGGAAAATGGGAATGAGGCATTACGGGAAAGGAACAATACTACTATTTTAAACTAAATTCGTAGTTAAGATTAGATCCCTGAGTACATCTTGACAGGCTGTTCCAGATCAGCATATCCTGGATTTCAATAATCTGATTTGCATTATGTGAAGACCTGAACTGGAATTTGGGCTGGCAAAGTGAACAGACATCAGCTCAGTGCTGATGCAAGCATTCAAATACCACTCATCCTGCTAACTACTGATTTATTGGCAGCAAGAGATTTGCACTGTAAAGCACTTTTCCAAACAGTGTACTGAAGAAACCAGATGAACAACCAGTTCCAAGACATGCATAGCCACCTATGAAAATTCTCAGAATTTGAAGTCTAGACTGCCATTATATTGCAGCTGTAAGCGACTGGAATATTACAAAGTTTGTTGTTAAGTATTCTATAGAACAAAATAAAAGATTTACAGCATGAGAGCACTTTATAGCTGTCTTTGACTGCATTAGTAGGAGCACAGAATGGACCACAGCTAACCATGTAAACGGGAAACCATAGTGTGAGAAAGTATGATGCAGAAATATGAAAGCATATTTAAAATGGTATTATCAAAGGCATTCTTTTCACAGGGAGTAAAGCACAAAGCCTAGAGCAAGAAGTAAATCTAAAGAGTGTTCTACAACATACAGAAAAGAAGTGGAAATAAACCCCTTGTACTACAGCGCTGCATCATGCTCCATCATGCATGAATGTTACCTTGTTGTAATAAGGATCAATAATAAAGTTTTTAATAAAGTTTTTGGGAGGGTTTTTTAACATATATATATACATGAAACTTCTCAATTCTCCTTGTTTCAGGATGCAACTTCCTTATTCAAGCTGTCAGCGATGGACAAGGCAGCAGTATCTTCCTTCAGAAATTCCATTAAAAGTCAAGGTAACAGGAAGAGAGTGGGAATTTTTACAAAATGTTATATTAAGCTGATTCAAGTCAAGTCAAGAGTGCTTCATTCTCCTCTCAAGACAGAAGAAAATATTTGTGAGAGAAAATCACATGAGGATATCCTCATAAGTGAAAAATTAGTTCAAACAACCCAATACAAAATTAAACTTAATTTCTTGCATGTATTCCTTCCAATTACAACTAGCCAGAGGTAGAAAAAAATTACTAAGTCAATCTCTATTACCTAAAAAAAAAGGAAAAAAACCACATCACTTCACTGTAACTTGCCACTGTATGGGGGTGGATGAAGCTGGAGAGTAGAGAAACGAAAAGGAGCCAGTTTCATTTACATGAGATTTCCCTAAACTGATGTCCCCAGAAAATGGTGGCTTTTCCCCTAGAGCTTTATGTATATCAGTGTCTCTCTGTGTCACCTAAGCTTCTGATGGTAAATAATCGTTTCTGACATGGCATGGCCTTTACAGTCACAGGCTTCCAACTGAGCAAGGCACCAGGTGACTCATTTTGGTGACCATCAGGTGATCACAGTCTGCTGCTGTTGTGGGGCTCTTTCATCCAAGAAGGTAAAAGAACATGCAAATTTTGCTTTGTGTACGTGGGGAGCAGAAAAAGTGTCAATTACCAATCACTAGGAAGTTTGGTTAAAAACATTTCAGATTCAGAGAGGCTGCCCATTTTGAAAGGCAGTGGTCACTTACACAGAATAGCAGACATATTTTTGCTCTTACCCCTTCAATAGGGGGATGGGGAGAAAGGCAGAAAAAGATCAGGTGTATGATACTTTGTTCCCACTTCCCCTGACAAACCAAAAAACAGCCTCCCCAAACCCCATAAATTTGTATAGAACAAACAAACATGGCTTACTCTACTAAGCTTTACATGACTTTGCATCCTATCCTATAGACATCTTACGGGCTGAGAAAATAAGCCCTTTAAAAGGAGAGAGATGTATAATGCGCTGTCTCATTCGATAACGTTTCATCCGTCTGTAATGCGTGACCTATATTGGAAAGCTTTGTGGGGTTTACCTGCACAGTCGGCAGCAAGTTTGTCTTTGGGGAAGAGAAAAAAAAAATAAGAATCCACACAGACACACGCTGTCAGAGACGGAGAGGAAGCGAGAGCAGCCTGATTAACACGGGGAGTGCACAAACCTCTAAAACTCAGCCCGAGTAAAGCAGCGGCGCCCAGCCCCGCCGGCGGCGGCTGTGACAGCTGGCGGGAGTCCCGAGGGGCACCCCCGGGGCAGGGGAGCCCCTCGGCCGGGCTGCCCCGGAGCCGGGCGGGGGCGGTCCCGGCGGTGCCGGGCGGCGGCGGGGCAGGCGCCTGGCACTCACCTCGCGGCCGGGTCACTCGGGGGCCGGAGAATACATTCACGCGTGTCCGCGCCGCCTCCTGCTAGAGCTGCAGCGGGGAAAAAAGGGTGGAGAAGGGGGAAGGAAGGGAGAGAGTGAGAAAGAGAAGGGGGAAGGAAGAGTGAAGCGGGGAGGTGAGGACGGGGACAACGCTGACACCTGCCCCGCCACCCCGGGGAGGAACAAGCGGCCCCGCGGTGGGCGCTGCAGCTGAGAGAGGGAGTCGCTCACCACCGCCGCCGCCATCCCCACCGCCATCCTCCTCCCCGGTGCCGAGCACCCTCAGCCCGCCTCCTCCTGCCGCTGCTTCCGCTCTCCGCGGTGCGTAGCGAGGGGGAGGGCGGGGAGGCACCGCCCCGGCCCCGCCGCCCCGGCGGGGCCCGCGGCCGCGCAGGTACCGCAGCTGCCGCCGCCCGG
>VZUI01083735.1:0-11708 GCA_013401135.1 Cettia cetti
TTATTTTATTTTATTTTATTTTATTTTATTTTATTTTATTTTATTTTATTTTATTTTATTTTATTTTATTTTAGCCTACAGGTTTAGAGACTAAAATGGTGCCTTTTTAACACCTATGTAACTGTGACTGTGTGATTCCTGCAAGTCAGAGCCAGTGCCAGAACCACGTGTGATGGTCTACAGGTTGGTACAGCCCTATTCCCTCTAGGAAAGCATCTCTCCAGTCTGCTGTGGTTCTCCCTGTCGTCATTTCCTGGGCAATTGTAGCTCAGACATGCTTGTTCAATAACAGACGGAAACAAAGGTGAAGAGGAGGGTAAAGAGTCAAAAGAAGTTAAAAATATTTTAATCTGACACAGAAGGATTGTGCTGCTAAGATTAAAAGACAACACAATCTGAATAACAGAACCCGAGCAGCATCCCTGCCTGAAGGGGAATTCACTCTATCTCCTTCCCAGACACGTATAATGCATGTCTGGTGATATTTGAATTTGAATTTGTCATTTCCTCTCCCTTGTATTTCACTGACAGAGCAAGCAATAATTATGAATATTGTGCCACGTAACGAACCATGTCAACTCTTTAATAGCTTAACATCTGTTAGATGCACCAACATCATGTAGGATGTTCTGTGGGATGTAGAGCTGAATTTAAAATATGTGTGCCAAGGACTTGGGCAACCCTGTAAGGTTTGATTATGCCCTAATACCATGACTTACAGTCTCTATATTACTATCTTACCTATACCAAGTAGTAATATTAATAGGTCTTCCACAATTTCATGCTGCCATTTGTGTGGCAATCTTATGAAAATGCAACATATGCTATCTATGACCTAACTCTCAAACAGAAAGACCTGCTTCAGTAGATCAGTATGCAGCTACCATTCCTGCAATAACCATGATTATTTCAGTGAAGCAGATTTAGTAAAAGAATATAAATTCACTTAGAAACTGTTCTTTTGACTACATGATGCTTAACTTTTGAGAAGCTGCTCCAAAATTTGTGCAAGTGCCAGAAGCAGCTTACAAAATCAACAGCTGTGTTTTCAAATCTTGCGGACAGACTGACAAGTTTTTGAAACATAAAGTCCAGAAGCCAAATAGATTTTCACTGTGAGCCAAATAACCTCTTGAAACCTTTTGCCAGTATTTTTTAAATCCTGTCTTCTCATAAACTTTTCCACGTTATGCAAAGGGAGTCTGTACCTTCGCTCTCTCATAGTATGTCCATACAGGATGGTGCTGGGTTTGCTACAGCAGATAAGTAGAGGCTTGAATCTGGAATTTTGAATGATAGGAAGATTTAGATGCTTAAATGCCTTAGGAGGTCTATGCTGAATCCTTTGAGTTGAACTATAGACATTACTGTCACAATGCTGTCACATATAAACACAGGATCTGACTACAAAAGTCAACTTCTGATGTTAATTTTTCAAGACTTCACCCATTGATTTTATTTATTTGCCACTGGCTGTGCATTTTCTCAGTCACAGCAACAAATCCAGTGCATCCTGGAAAAGGGCTGAATGAGGAGAGAGAGTTATGTAGTTGCCACTAGCTATCTTCCCAGGACACAAAATAGAGTTTTTGTTGTCTTTTTCAGATTGTGTGTATTTAACAGTTGCCATGATAGTGAATAAGACTTTAACAACGTGCCTGCAGCATCAAATTTTTTGCACTCATGTTACATAAGCATGCTCTTTCTTGGTGGTTTGATGGGCCAGAAGCAGCATGTCCCCACTTTGCTTTACCCCTGCAACTTTTGGCAGCTGGCTAACACAGCAGTTCCTTCGACCTGCCATCATGCATTGCTTCCCTGTCCTCTCCTGTGCCTCTCCCCCCTCTTGTAGTAACATTAATCTGATTTTCCTGCCACTGATTTGCATTTAGCTTTGCATAACTTGCATAACAGTTAAAAACTAAAGCACATGCTTAAGCTCAGTGGGATGACTGACTCTGAAACTGTTTCCTATGAGGTGCAAAAATTCTTCAATTCTCTTCTCAATTTCATTATTTTCATATCTGTGTTCCTAGAGAAGAATGCATATATGGAGATGCAGGACTTTAAGTCAAGCTTGGCCTCAAGTCCTGATTTGTGGTGTTTTTTTTTTCTAAGGAAACATTGTCTTTCAATGGACAGACCTACATATTATAAAAAATACAGGCCTCCAGGGTGAGATGAGGCATCGTTTTATGGTGCCTGCTCCCCACCAGTTATAAAAGAAATCTGGGAAAGCAACTTCAATTTGAATGACTTTCTTTAGACAACATACACTGGCAAGAGCGAGGGAACTCAGTGTGTTCTCCAGCCCTGTCTGCACAGGCACAGAGCTCCAGTTGCTTCTGCTGGAGGCTCTAGGCTGTGGACCCACATTCAGGCCCTTTCTCAGGGGACTGGCTTCAGACACAGCCTGCTGGCTTACTGATTATAATACAGGTGCAACAGCGGGTTCACAGGCACACACCACCCCCCGATAAGGCTGCAGAAATTGTTTGTGTTAATAGGGTTTTAAATTGCATCAGGAGGCACAAAGGTGTCTGAAAACTGGAGACAGAGAGATGAAAGAGTAATGCAAATATGGTACTGTAATGACTGAATTTTACCTCTTCTCTCAGTGACCTTAACTCTTTGGATGAAACAAAGAATGGGAGAGATCCTATATATTATATTCAAGTCTGCAAGGGCTTTGTGAAGCTCTCCCTTTAAGCCATGGCCCTAAATATGTTTTTAATTTACATTATGGAGATCTGTAGAGAATGCGTTTCTCATTTTGATCATGATGGTTCAATCAAATTTTGCTGCTACACAGCGGATGCTTGTAGTGTTTATATTCCCCTGCACTGGCACATCTAATTTAAACAAAAGTAACTCCACATGGTGTAAGGGAGGCTTTTATGGAGAGAAAAGTATTTCTGCAATTTCCACAAAATATGGTGTTTGTGCTAGAGACATCTGGAAATGTGTCTCAATCTACATCCGATTTACAAGATCAGAAAGAGATATGGCCTACTGATTAATGGGAAAATGAGACATTAATTCAATTTTTAAAGAATAGATGTTCAGAAATTTTTAGATTGCATTACTATATTCATCTGTTTCATTTTGTATCTTACAATAGAAAGCTTACTTTGGTGTGATGTATTTTGTCTGGCATGTTATCTCATCTGATGTCGTGAAGCTGAAGTCATTTATTTAGACACTGAGATTTAGAATCAAGCTAATCTCATTTCCTTAAACCACTGCCCACTGGTGCAGCCATGTTATATGGATCTAAAAGCTCTGCAGGAAATGTATATGCAGCACTCATTAGTGACTCTGAGCATATTGATGTGAACTATAATTCTACATGTCAAATAGCACTCAACAAATAAGCATTTGCAATAAATATGTCAATTTCCATAATTCTCTTATTTTAAAGATTCATTCAAACATGTATCCCAGGACAGCACTTTCATGTTTTATCAAGTACACTTGCCTGTGTTTGGAGTGTGGTTTTTCATATTTTCCAGAAGGGTTTTTTCTTTTATTCTCAAACAGAAATAACAAGGGTATAGATAAGGTAGACAAACATGATTAAGGACTGTGATAAGAGCCACATGATATTTAATGAGTGTCTCTGTTTTCCTGTCTATCCAAGATTCTATTTTTCACAAATTATCTGATAAAACATTTCTGCTGCTTTCCACAGAAAAGTATAATAAACCAAAATTTTTGAAAAAGCCTGCTTTAAGGCTTTCCAGGCAGTTAGCCTTGTCCCCGTGTGTTACACCGACAAACAAAATGTGACAACTTTGCTTAAATTAAATTCTTCCTTGTGATATAGAAACATGAATCAATCAAAACTGAAATGATGGGGATAATTATTATGCTGTATGTAATAAGAACAAAAAAAACCAGAAAAGGCCCTATGTGAAAGAGCATGGAATTTATTCCACAATGACAAGATGAAAAGCAGGTGTGAAAGCTGAGCCTGTGATGAGGGACAGCTTCCCTGAGCTTTTTTGCAGTAATCCAAGGACATGCAGAATAGCTGAGTGTCTGAGTATTGTGTATGACTGCAGGTGTCATGGGTCTCACTCTTTCTTTCTATGTTGTCATTCTCAATAGCCAGCAGGAGTATTGCGCTACATGTGTAGCTGCAGAGAAAGTCAATTTCTGCCCAAACTCTGTCACTCTGGTTTGACTGGTGGATGGAAAGGTGGGCAAAGGCTGTTATCTGCATGGAATTTTCCTGGGAGGAAGGGCAATGAGATGGTTCCAGGCACAATTCTTATAAAATTTTGGGAAGACTGACCCAAATCAGGCTTTGTGAAATTGTGGTAAAGTGTTCACTTTAACAAATCAAAACCAAACCAAACCAAACCAAACCAAAACCAAAACCAAAACCAAAACCAAAACCAAAACCAAAACCAAAATCAAAACCAAAACCAAAACCAAAACCAAAACCAAAACCAAAACCAAATACAAATACAAATACAAAAACAAAAGAAACCAAAAAAATCCAACAAAAAAACCCCAACCAACCAACCAAAAAAAAGATTCATAATTTCTATTCAAACATAGTATTTGTCAGAATAGTGAAAAAACCAGTCCTTCTAATACTATGGTTTTACTGATTTTTATGGGAAAGGTTATCCCATGGGAAAAAAGTGTCTGTTAAGTCAAATGAAATTTAAATTCATAATAATTTTTTTGAGGACTGACTAGCCTCATTCTGCTTTCCAGTTTCTGCTAGGATTTCTGGGGGGTTCTCTTTAAGGCGCCAGTGCAATTCTGGAGTCAGGGTGTCTGTCAGGGTGACATGGAAAACATGGAATAACTTGTTCTGCTGAGCTAGATGTGTCCTGCTTGTTTCATGTGTCTCTGGTCACTTCTGGGGATTTCTCTTTCCCTATTTGTCCAGTCTGCCCTTGAGGTCCTGTAAACGCTGAACATTTTTTGGCAGAGTGATCCTTTGCTCTCCTGTTTCTTGGCTCCTCCCTTCACCAATCCTACCAACATGGTCAGATGTTCCCTACTTCTTGAATTGATTAGTCTTGCTTTATTTTTGGTGTCATATGTACAAAACAGAGGATTACATTCCAGAGAGCTCCACACTGGCAGCAGGTCTTGCTTCAGTGAGCTCATGGTTGTCCCCACCTTGGGCGTAAGTGGGGCGGGCAAAAAGGGCAGGGAGAAGGTGGGAATGTTGCCGACCTTTACGCTGATGCGGAGCGTGTGTCCTTGGTCCCACACTGACACAGCCCTCTTGTCTCCCTCGCAGTGCTCAGCCCTACCACAACTCTGCAGGCATCACACCTGGAAGTTCAATAGCCTGTCAATCACCATCTCTGCTTTTGGACATGATGCAACAAAAATTAAGGGGTGTTACATGAGTTCAGAAAAAGTGCCTAGGTTGACTGCCAAGTTGACAAAACGTAACATGAAGCAATTTTCAAGCTTTTTTCTGTTTCTCTTTTCTATGATATTTTGTTTGTTTTTAGCTTGTCAATCTTTCTTTTACATTTGCCTAGTGATCTTGCCTGTTGCTTTAGCTTTTGATTCCTTTTGCCTTGGTCATTCTCATCAGGTGGAAGGAATCATTCCATAAAGCACATTGTCTTCCCCACTTTTTCACAGTGTTTCCTTTTATTTCTTCCCTTCCAATAAGGAATTATGACTAACCATTCAAGTTACACTATATGATATGGAAGTCCACTTGTGAATCTGATCCAAGAGTGCTTTTTGTTGCTGCAGATGTTGACTTTGAAGGATGGGATCTGGAAGAGTAACAGGGTAATAGTATCCTTTGTATCATGTGCAGCCACTTAAAGGATCTGCTTTGTTAATAACTTTTGCGTCACTCATTCAGTGCTGCTAAAATATAAAGCTCCTGTAGAAAAAACAACTGCAATGGTCAGAGCCTACACGAGGTGGCAGTACTGGTATCACATTGGTTTTCTTTTTTGGAGGCTTGCTGGTTTCCAGAAAATCTCCTTGTAAATGAATTGATTCATGTCAGAAGTGGGCAAGCTTGCAAACAAGTCCATCTGGTAAGCAGCTTACTACATTTCTATATAAATAAAGAAGATCATCCAACTCTTTTGGGGTCACTCCGCCCCTCAGATCATGAGAAAGTCTGTTTTCAATGCAGAAAAATTCAGATGCAATGCTCCAAATGCATAACTGAGCACATCCTGCCTGGTTAGACTATGATAGGCAATTGCAGTGCCTGGCAGCTTGGGGCAGAGTGAGTCAAGCCTTCTAGAAAACCGAGAATGGATTTGCTAGGCAATCTTTTCAGCTTCGTGGACATGGATGTGAAATGTACTTCTGTTAGAATGAGTCCCAGAGAATAGGACCTTAGGATAGGAATTAACTGGGTTTTAAGCCATCTACCACCAAAAGGATTTTCATCTCATGTAGGACTCTATTTTCATGAAATTTTTTAACTTCATGGATAAAAATCTCTGCATTAGAATCAGATACTCTTATTGCTATCAATAAAGTAAATGGACAAAAATGAAACTAGAGTTTTGGTGCATTTTCTCCTCCTTCTGTTTGCTGAGATTTTTGTGCCAAATTGGTTTTCTCAGATGAGGTTTTTTATTTCTACTTCTTTAACAAATGAAGCAACCAGGAAGACTGAGGCCTGTGTTCCATCTAAAAATATCTTAAGTGTGTTGCAAAAACCAACATGAAGTCTTGTGCATTTTCTACCCTTGTTTTACTCTGTTTCTGTGGGAAAAAAAAAATTATAAATCTGATTCCCAGGCAGATCACTCAAAGAACTTTTTTCCTATGGGTCTCATTGTGCTGGCAAGATATGGTTTGGAAGACAGAAGGAGGTCTGGGCATATGAGAGTGGAAATGGGTGGAAGTGAAATGCATCACCTGAGGGGGGGACATGAGGTAGGTCATCCTTAGTAGCTCTGAAAATCAGTGAACCCCTGGCTCTGTGAGCCCCAGCTTCAAAGTGCAGTGGGCCAGGGATCACAACCACTGTATTGACCCAGAGGGAAGCCCCAGGATTGCCCTGTGTGTGAGGCACAGACCTACATGCATGGCATGTGGAGTGGAACTCAACCCTCTCAGTTTTACACACCTACCCTGGGACTGAGCCCATCTCACCCACTTGGTTTCCTTGAGCAGCCCTCCTACTGCTCCTTCCTATCTGTTCTTCTCTGGGTGTTCCAGGTTGGAGAAGGACATTGCAATGGAGGACAGATGATGTTTATGGACTATTCAACTCTGGTCGTTGTTGACAGACTCTTGGCTACCCTGAGAATTAACAACAGGAAAGCCCAGCAACTGGTAACTCACCAAGACCCCTTTCCAGGGCTGAGGTTCTGCAGCTGCAAGCTAAGTCAGCCAGCAGGAGTATGGCTCCCAGAGGAGATGCTTGGGAACAAGACTATAAGGAGGGATGTGCAGATGGGTCAGGGACAGTGCTGAGGCTCTGTGATTTGAGGATATGGTGCATTCTCTGGGCACCTGTGCTTTCCACATCTTGAAAGGGCTCCAAGGTTTTGTGCTCCTTTTCTTATTTCTGGAGCAGCTTTAAGGCCGAGGCAGACAAATATAAAGGGAGGTCAGAGAAACAGCTCCAAATCTTTGGAGCTATTTGGTATCTGAACTGCCACTGAAGCCAGTGAGATGATCCCTTAAAATCCTTTCATAGTTTGGCATGAGAAATTTTACATAGAATTATTGTATAGCTAGAAGTAGAATCTAAGCCTTAAAAAGTAGCTTCCATAACTTTTTTTTGAAAGATTGAAAGAAAAGTAATAATTTAAAAATAATTAGCTGTGATATTTGTATTTTAAGGATTCTTAGTGGGTGCAGAGAAAAGAAATGAAGCAGTGAAAGAAGAAGTTGGTGTTCTGCTACTCACCAGAGCCGAGTGAGAGCACTGGGCTTGGCCAGGGCAGGTACCCTATTCTTTCACTTCAACAGCTGCCACCTTACTAAAGAGGCTTTTACAAGTGGTGTCAGACTACAAGACAAGGACCAAATAAAGAGTGAGATCCTTACCTGTCTCTTTCCTATATTTTCCTTTTAAACCAAGACCTGTTTCTTAAGCATAGTAACCTGAATGCTTTAAAATCTGTGTTCTGAATAATGATCTGAATTCACTGGCACATAAAGCCATCCTTCATTATAAATGAAAAATGACCAGATAGCTGGACTGGCAGGCAGGGAGCAGACACTATTTTCATATGTGAAGTATTTTTATAGGATCTGTGAGTACAGCATATGTTGTGTTAGATAGTTTGCAGTCCCAAAGCCCTTTGCTAACCTGGGTTTCAATCAGTCCTTGGCAGCAGCAATTGCACTGAGACCCTGGCTGAGTGGTAAAACAAGATTATGTCACCCTCCTTCACATCTGCTGCTCTTGGAGAATATCTAAATTCAGCTTGATTAATTTGAAAAGTTGTGGTTTTCTGAGGAACAGTGCACTTAGAAAAAAATATTGAAAGAACAGAGTAGATGGTTTTTAATCACTTTCCCCCTTGTGCTTTGGTAGTCACTTGCAAGGGGGAATGGCTTAAATTTGAAAGTGTGTAGGTTTAGTTGAGATAGTAGGAAAAAATTCTTTGCTCTGAGGGTTGTGAGACACTGGAAAAGGTTGCTCAGAGAAGCTGTGGATGTTCCATCCTTAAAAGTGGTCAAGACCAGACTCGAAGGGGCTCCGAGGAACTCAGTCTAGCAGAAGGTTTCCCTGCCCACAGCAGGGTGGTTGGAAACAGATGATGTTCAAGGTCCCCTTCCAACCCAAACCCTTCTATGGTTCTATGATTCTCTAATCCTCTTATCCAAGGGAAGAAGGCAACAACTTGTTTGTTTTGGTTTTTATTTTACATAACAATTATAAAAAAGCTGAACTAGCAGCCAAGAAAGGGACAATGCACTCCATTATACATGCACTTATTTAATCGTTTCTTTGTTGCTTGGCCATTGAGGTGATCCTGTATTTCAAGCAAGATATATGTTTCCAGTCTGCTTTTACAGTGGAAGATTTCTTTGGGTTGCAGTTGCCAGAATGCAAAGGAATTCTGCCTGCAGCTAAGAGGGTGGCTGGGAAACAAGAACTACTCTGAACTACATTCAGAGGGAATGAAAACTACATCTGTTTTCATTCCCTCTGAAAGATTTCTCTCACCTTAGAGCAGGCACTTTAGATAGCTGATCTGGGTAGATATTCTCCTCACTCAGATTCCCTCATCCCTAGTTCTCATCTCTGTGATGCCAAACTATAGAGCTGACATGCAGTAAATGAAAACATCCTGCATTGCTAAATTAACGGCTCGTGTGTTGCTGCACGTGTTGCTCATTGACAGGTGCCACCGGCATCATGACAAGTCTCCTGGTGGAAAATTTGGGCAGGCTTCCAGGTGTGACTCTGGTGTTGACATTAGCCTTGCAAAGCTGTCAACTAGCTCACATGGTATGTTACCTTCAAGATGTAGCATAGAGCTCCTTTTATTTCCCCTGAAAAATGATTGATTCTTAATTGTGTCTATGTCTTTAAAAATACATTTTCAAAGCATCAGCAGATACAAGTCAGGATCAGTATGAGAATTGACAAACCACTTTGTTCTTAGGGCAGTGCAAAAGGAAACATCTAGCAGGTAAACTCAAGCCTGTCAAAATGTTCGGTGAAGTCTACTAGCAAGTGAAAAATGTACATTACTGAATCATGAAATCAGATTCATCTTAGTCATGTGGAGAATTTGTGATCTTTGAAGTTTGTTTTTTTTGGATAAAGTACTGATGGCAGCTCTTTTTACTTGAAAGTGGGAAAATGACTGTGCACAGAACAGAAAATTCTTATTCCTTGAGCCTGACAGTGTGAGCTATTGCAGGGATAGAACAAAGAGATTGTAGCAATAGGAATCCCTGCCTTTCAATAGAGATGTGTTACGCAGGCCCTGTGATCAGTCCAGCCCCTGGTATATTGGGGATTGCTTCCTCCTGGAACAGCTGCCAAAGTGGATCCTACATTTTTTAGGTTGTGTAGGGACAACACATCTCTGAACTATGTTAAAGCACTAAGCACAAAAAATCCTAAGTGATAAATTTGATAAATAGTCTGAATGGACCAATTTCAGCCGCATTTTCCTTGTTTTTAAAGAGAGCTTTCTGAGGTTGAGAAGGAATTTAAGCATAATAAAATATTCAATACAAAAAATGTCAACGTTATAGACTGCCATAAACAAAGTGTTGAGAAAACACTTCATTTTCTCTCAGAAATGAAAATGGTTCTTTTCTCTGAGGCATAGTAGAAGTACTCAGGTGTGAAAGAAATAGTAATCCAGAACAGGGCAATAGCAGGATAAATTTAGCTGTGACAAGATGATTGCCTTTTGCCTGCATGTTGCAATAGGTAAACATAAATCAGTCAAGGTATACAACAGGTCAATCACTGAAAAACATGTAAAAATACCTAAAATTGTTGTTCCACTTACAGCTGCAGCAGGCAGAGTTTTTGTACTCCACTATGTGCTTTCAATGCCATGAGCTGGGCAAACAACTGCAACTTTTTCCAAGTTAAATTTACAAGAGAGTTCATACACCTGTGTTAACAGCTGGAATTCTGTTTGAGGTCAGGACTGCTAAACATTGCTGTTTTCACATAGGTGTGCTGGCTGCCTAGCTTCCTCAGCAGTCAATGGGAGTTTAGTCAGGACAGTTGATGGAGGTTCAAGAGCTCTGCAGGTGGAACAAATGATGCTCGCTCTGGGTCTGCTGAGCAGCTTTGGAAGAGGCATTGGCTGGGAGCTGGTTTTAGTTGTATAAACATATGAATGCAATGTAATTTGGAACTCATGAATAACATCATACATGAGCTCCAGAAGGATCAATTGACAATGCCATGAATCTACCAGACACGTGTCTGTCCCATCTGCCAGACCTGTGTGGCTCCCTTGGAGAGCAGAGGGTGTCTCAGATCAGTGTGGACAGCTGTGTACCTGTCCTAACTCCAGTGACCACAACAGGAACTTAAAAGTGTACCTCACATTTTTTGCATGACTATACACATCCCTTCACACATGGGCATCTGTGTATGTAACATAAAGTGTAGATGTGTATATAGGCTGTATAGGTATAATTGTAGAGATAGATACAAGTGGAGGTATATGTGTATCTACAAAGGCTTTTCTCTGTATGTAATTTGATCATATACCTTTATACAAACCTGTGGGTGCTTATCTATGTACCTATATGGGGCTATATATATGTGCACATATAGTGTACACATACTGGTTTGCCTCTAAATGAGCTGCTTAAATTTTGCTTCTTGATCCAGAGCAGTTGTTGAACCTAAAAGCTGAAACCAATGGTACATGGAAAAAATCCCATCTAATGCCCCCTTTTCTCACTTGGTAGAAGTTGGGCAGATTAAAGAGCTAGAAGTTATGGTTTAACAGTAAAAAGATTTTGAGATTAACTACTCTGAGGTCGCTTTGGAAGCTGTGAAAGTGGATTGTATCAATTCACATTTTTGAAATTAGCAGCCCAGCTTCCTGCTGCTCAGTGCCTGATAGATCCATCAGACTTTTTCCCTGCTCTCCACGTTAGTATGTTAGATGGGCAGCATGAGTGGGCAGTCCAGTGGGACTGTTTACATTTCTTTACAATATCTATTCATTTCTGCTGCCATGAAAAAAAGACCTCTCCTCTCCTCTCCTCTCCTCTCCTCTCCTCTCCTCTCCTCTCCTCTC
>VZUI01083739.1:0-13381 GCA_013401135.1 Cettia cetti
GGGACAGCCGGGGGGGTCGGGCTCTGCTCCCAGGGACAGGGACAGGAGAGAGGGAACGGCCCCAGGCTGGGCCAGGGTGGATATCTGGGAAAATTCCTTCATGGAAAGGTTTGTCCAGGCCTGGCACAGCTGCCCAGGGCAGTGCTGGAGTCCCCATTCCTAGAGGGATGTGGCACTTGGGGACACAGGGGACTGGTGGCCTTGGCAGAGCTGGGGAATGTTTGAGCTCAGTGAACTTGGAGGGCTTTTCCAGCCTAAGCAATTCCATGATTCCATCAATAGAGACATTTCTAACCCCAGCACAGCTCTTTGGCATGTCAGATGCTCAGTGTTTTCAGGCATGTGGCACAATGCATTTGGTTGCTTTATTTGGATTTATTTGATTCTAATGATGATGTTTAACCAAGGTATGTAATTCAGCTTCTTTTTGTTGTTTTGTGATTTCTTTTTTCCCAACAGATGTGGGAAGAGGCCATTGCCTTGGGTAAAGAACTTGCAGAACAGTATGAAAATGAAATGTTTGATTATGAACAACTCAGTGAACTGCTGGTAGGTTTTTTTAATGACATAGACACTGCAATAATTTATTTCAGAGTTGAATTTCTAAGCTTTTAAAATTATATAAGAAATACTATAGCAATGACAGTAAAATGCAGAAACAAATACCCGACATGGCTTTGTTGGACCAATGTCAACTAACTGACTACCACTGGATTGTCTGAAAAACATTTAATTTATTTTTTTTTAGCTGAAAGAAAAACATTTCAGTAATGTTAAGCTGATTTATTTGGGGTATAAAAGGAAATTTTGAATTTAAATATAAATGGGAACATGAAAAAAAGTCCCCATTCTCTCTCAAGTGTCTTTCTATATTCACGTTTCTTTTTTTAGGTATGAATAATCCCCAGGCATTCATGTCTCCAGTCAGTTATTTTTGCCCTGACGTTACCCATTCATTATTCCTGCACCATTTTTTTTTTCCCCTGTTCTCTTCCAAAGAGATAAATGGCAGCTGTCACTGTCCCTCCTCAGGTCCCACCCATTTCCATGGGAGCTGGGATGTGATTCCAGTTTGGTTCTGAAAATTCTCGACTTCAAAGTTTTTGATACCTTTTCCTTTTGTACTCAGAGTACATTTTCCATAATTTCTTTGAATTGTCCATCTGTTTTCTTTATCCCAGTGTGTGTGAGCTGGGCATTCCTTCAGTGCCAAACTCAGCTCCACAGAGCCCCAGCTCACTGCTCCTAGTGTGGTGGGCACAGAATATTCTTCATACCAGTACAAAAGGAGCTGGGTAGGATTGTTCCTCAGCTGGAAATGCTTGTCAGATGTGATTATTCCCCAGGGGTTGGATACTCTCTGAGCCCCTCAGTTTGAATTTTCCATCTCCTTTTTGCTTGCACATGGGGGCATGAACAGCTTTGTCACAGAGGCAGCCACTCCTTATTTATCCTACTGGATCCATTTTGGAGGAGAAGTTGGAGTTTGCATTTTATTCGTTGTAGCAAATGATCACAGAGTGATTGAATGATTTGGGTTGGGAAGACCTTGAAGCTCATCCAGTTCCACCCACTTTGCATGGGCAGGAACACCTTTCACTATCCCAGCTTGCTCCAAGCCCTGTCCAACCTGGATATTTCCATAGAGTTTCTCCCTCTTCTAAGAAGGGAGATGCAGAACTTCCAATCCTCACATCAGACAATTGAGTTTATCTGCTCTTTATTCATCAGCCAGGAGATGAGATGTCACAGAATTAGTCCTGGCCTGCATTTCCCTCACAAGACAGAGATCAAAATTCACTCTCCCATACGAGTCAGGTCTCACATACCCCATCAGCTCTTCTTATTGCTGCTGCTGAACAGCTCTTGGGTTTTTTCTCCCACAATAAAATTTAGGAGTTTTTTGTTCTTTCTGTTCTCCCTCTTGTCTCTTTTCTTCAAGCAATATTAAATATTAGCCTCTAAGACAATTCACAAATGACAAAATAGTTTTGCTCCAGACGAGCTGAGAAATATTCAGCAGAGCTGTGTCTTTGTAGTCTCGATGCCTTGTTATCTGTTGTGTGGGAGCAGCCCTAAACCTCCCCCCAGATCAAAAGTCATTCTCTTTGCAGAAATAATAGACTAAAAATAAGTTAATGAACAGATCTTCTGAAGTTGCTCATTTGCTGTTATTTCATCATTAGAGATAAAGAAGAACTCATCATCGAAAGCAGATGGTGTCTGACATGCGTGTGTTTATTCCAAAATTTACATTTTGCTGCACTTCTCGACTGCCTGCTTTCCATATGCAAATTCATGGTTGTAAATATGGAAGAGAAGTAGTAAAAAAATGTAATGAGATGTAAGAGCCCAAAATTGCCAAGTCAGCACCATTGGGATGAGCTGTGTGAAGCTTCATCCTTTGGGTGTTTTGGTGTTGGAAGTGTCAAAACTGGAGTTTTGGGTTGCCTTGCAAATTCCTGACCTTCACTGCCAGTGAAATATTGGATATGAATCAGTGAGGCTTACCAAGATGAGGTCCATCAAAATTGAGATATTGGTTATGGAACAATGAGGTTCACAGTGATGAAAATCATCAAAATTGAGATATTGGCTATGGAGCAGTGAGGTTCACCATGATAAGGTTCATCTAAATTGAGATATTCCTTAGGGAACAGTCAGATTCACCATGATGAGTAGAAAAATCATGGCTACAGAGTCTGGTATGTCCAAATAATGCCATGAATCTGATAGAAAGATGGAAGAAAAGAGGGGAATGACACAGCTTTAAATTAGAGATGCACACGGGATCTTAAGTATAAAGAACCTCCCAAAAGCTCAGGTCATTCAAATCCCTGCTGTTTATTTTGCAGAGAAAACAAGCCCAGTTCTATGAAAATATTGTCAAGGTGATACGACCAAAACCAGATTATTTTGCTGTTGGATACTATGGCCAGGGATTCCCAACATTCATAAGGGTAAGTGTCACATGTTTCCACAGAGGCTTCTTGCTCTGGAAATTTCCCTTGGCTTAGAGAAACCTGCCTGACACTGACAGGTGTTTTTTAGGTGTATAAAACAAACACTGATTTTTCCTTTCTGGTTTCTAAGATGGAATAGTTGCATTTTAGTAGAAAAACTTCTCTTCAAACGTATTCAGTGCTTTCTATTTCTTCAGGGTATCAGTAGAAATGAAGATAAATGATCCAGTCCATCACTCGGGGTCATAACCATCTGAAATGGTGACATTTTTGCCTGACAGTTTAATATAGATTTATATATATATTATATTTTTATATATATATATATATATATATATGAGCATGGTAGAGAAGCCTTTTGTATGTGACCATGTTTTCAGGTGAGTGTCCTTTCCAGCATTGTCACTAAAATGAAGTTGACTATCAAAAGTGTGTGTGACACCTTTAATAGCCATTTCTGTCATTGATTTGTCTGTGTCATGTGCCAATTTAAGACATGTGTCACTTGGTTGATGCCAGGATCATAGCTTTAGTGACATTTTACGGGTTTTTTTCACTAATATTAGGATTTTTATGGGTTGAATTAGTGGCTAAAGAAAAGTGGGATTATAACTTGTCTGAATTGCATCTGTATTATGATTCTCTGGCACTTGGCAGTTGGTGACTCTGAAATAACCCATTATTATTTAGTTAACTTCCCTGGGCATTCTGTGAGGCCAGGGCTTCACCACCCTCACAGGAATTAATTCCTTCCCAATTTGCCCTCTGAAAACCAGGCTGAGTGTCCTGCTGATGGAGAAAAATCCTCACTTTGCCCTCTATTCCAACACTCCCTGTGAATTACAAATGTATATACATAAATTACAGTTATACAGAGGCTTCTTAGCCATCTGTTATTACCTTTCTTCCCCTACTGAGCTTTTCAAAAGGCACCATTGCAGAATTAAACCCAACTGGGCAAATGTGAACAACTCCAGGTTTCTACTCCCAGTCAAATTCTGTATAATTTTTTCACCAAGTATTCATTTGGAAATGAGTAATGAGGTTAAGTATATTCAGATGCAAATTTTATCCAAACTTGCTTTAATATGTTTGATCAGTTAAAAATATACAAGTTGTCTTTTACATTTTCCTTTAGAATTTAATGAACTCAGCATTTAAATGGACTGTATCATTTTCCTTATTGGCAAAGAGGAAACCAATGCTTACAAATACAATAAAAATAATTTTAAAGTTACATAAGTTTAAAGTGTATAATGGCAAAAATCTAATACTTTAATGTGAGTCTTTTTATAAGAGTCAGTATTTTTGGATATTCCTCCTCAAATCTACATTGTTTTATGTTTCTGTTTTTCTCTGCTACTCTTGTTTTCTCACCTAAGTGTCTTTGAATAAATGTTTATGTATAAAAAGCCTAATTCAGTTTATTTATTGCCATCCATTCCATCATTAGCTGTGGAAGGTGGAGGAGACACCTTGGATTCGGTAATAAATTCTTAATATATTTTCAATGGCCACCAATGTTACAGATCCTTGAGATCATGTTTTGAGGTGGTTTTAATGTGGCTTATAAAAATACCTAAAGGTAAAAGTGAGCTCAATGATCCCAGGACAGAACAGGAGATGAGGAAAAAAATACTGATGAAGTGCTGGTTCCGACACAGTGTGAGGAGTGTGAAATTCTTTGCTTACTGAGAAGTCCTAACAGCGTTGGTGTCAGCGCTCCTGAGGCCCCAGTTCTGTACTGGGAGCACTGGTTTTAGCCCTGGGGGCGCTGGTGGCAGCTGTGGGTGCCTCTGTTTGCAGAACAAGGTGTTCATTTACCGGGGCAAGGAGTACGAGCGCCGCGAGGACTTCGAGGCGCGGCTGCTGACACAGTTCCCCAACGCCGAGAAGATGAAGACAACGTCACCCCCTGGTGATGACATCAAAACCTCCTCTGGCCAGTGTATCCTTGGGCTGTACAACCAGTACAACCAGTACAACCAGTGCATCCAGCAGCTCGGGTCAAGCATTTGTGGCCAACCCGTCACACGTCTGCCCTGACGGGTGTAACGCACCGATTTTCTTGTTTTGTCCTTTTTTTTGTGTGTGTGTGTTACTGTTGAGCTGTTTGCTCTGTGGGACTGAAATTCCCTTTGCACTTCTTAACCCCTGAAATTCAGATATTCAGTGCTTCACTGTAAAGCCCAAACTGGATTTACCCTCGAAATTTCACAGGCCGGTTTCAGAGCAAATCGTGAGGTGAGTTTGGGTTGGGTTTTGTTGTTTTTTCAGTCCCCTTTAATAGCACATTATTATTGGATAATGAATCTGTTCACAGCCGTGGAGGGTGAGCATTGTGAGGGCATTTCATGGTGATTTTTACTATTGGCACACATTCCAACACCGTGGAAAATAGTGACCCCATGTTTGCTCATAAACTGCCTCTAATATTAGAATTTAGAGCAATTCCCAAACAGACAGCGTTTGATTTTCGTTGTGCATTTGGGGCTTGGAACTGCAGGATCTTTGAGGTCACTTCCAACCAGTCCATTCTGTGATTCCATGATTCTTTTCCCTCTTTTCAGTTTCTACAGGGTGAATGAAGTCCAACGCTTTGAGTATTCGCGCCCCGTTCGAAAAGGAGAGAAAAACCCAGACAACGAATTTGCAGTAAGAAATCATGAGGAAAATAAACCACTTTGGGTTTGCTTGTTTATCCCCCTCTATTTTGAGCATCTGAGCCATTCATTATCATTAGCTTGTCGAGAAATAAATTCTAGGTTTAAAGGGATTATTTTTCATAGAAAGTTAATTAAACCAATTTATCATGTTCTCGTTTATACCAATAGGAAAAAAAAAAAAATTGGGCAAAGCTGTATTTATTTTGTAAAAACAGCTCTTCTGAGAAAGGATTTAAAATTGTTACACCTGAAACTTGTCTTGCCATGGAGATTCCAGTCAGGCATCTGAAAATCTTTTGTCACTAATACATTTTGCTTTTTTCTGCCTTTCTTTTTTTTGTTACTAAACTGTTTCATCTAATGGTCTATAAAATGAGTACTGTGAGGAGGCCCTGGCACAGGGTGCCCAGGGAAGCTGTGGCTGCCCCTGAATCCCTGAAAGTGCCCAAGACCAGGTTGGATGGGACTTGGAGCAGCCTGGGATAGTGGAAGGTGTCCCTGCTCCTGGAACTGGATAGGTTTTAAGGTCCCTTCTCACCCAAACCATTCTGGGATTCCATGAACATCCAGTAAAACCAGGGGATCTTTCCATGGTATTCTCCTTCAGAAAGGGAGCAGTTGTTCCCTGTGAAATCACAGGCCAGATTTAAATCAGTGCTGCTCCATCTTCCATTTGGAATTCCCCCCTGGCTCTGTAACATCTGCCATACCTTGGGCCTTGTCCTGGTGATGAGGCTTTTAGGGCTTTGCTCGGGGTCCCAGCTGTCCACTGATGACGTGACTCTTGTGTTCCCTTTGCAGAACATGTGGATTGAGAGAACCATCTACGTGACAGCCTATAAATTACCAGGGATCCTCAGGTGGTTTGAAGTCAAATCAGTTTTCATGGTAAGATCAGGTTGGCTTTATTGAGATTGTGTTAAGAAATGGGGTTTTTATACAGCCAGGGAGCATTTGTGTGCTTCAGTGACTGTGCTTAGTTCTGTGAACAAGGAATCCATGGGATTGTACCTGGCACCTCCTGAGGGAATCTGCTGAGGGTGCTGATTGTTGACTCAGGGGAAGGGAATGCAGCCAGCCCTCCAAGGCCTTCAGCCCTTTTAGAAAGCACTTGTGTCTCTCAGCAGGTGCCTAGAATGATGAGAGACCTGAGGTGATGCAGGGGAAGCCTGCTTCATCCCAGAGAATCTAGCCTGAACTTTATAGAAGATACTTGGATATTTGGATTGTCATTAATTCAAAACACCCCAATAATCAAAGGCATTGTATGTCTGCATTTCTTACCACTCGTGATTAAAGGTTGTTTTTGTTTCTTCTCCATATTTAGCTAAATATACCCTCAGCAACCTCACAGAGTAACTCCAAATTACTCATTTCTCTGTTCAACCATTTAGACTGTTTAGATAAGACATATCCATTAAACGCCTTTAAGATTAAATTATTCTTATGCAGCTGTAATTTTTAAGTAGCAATAAAAACATTGTTACTGCGTTTTTGAAATCTCTCTTGTGAGGCTTATTTTTAAAGGAAAAGAACAATTTGCATATGATTAATTAAAACCTTTTTCATTGCTCCATTGAGGTTATGTTGGACAGTTGTATTTGGATGAACAGAAGTAATGCAGAAAATTACTATGGTATCTATAGTAACAGAATATGAATGTGATGTGTGACAGTAATAGGCAGCTGAATAAAACACATTGAATTTTTAATGAATTTCGTAGTTTCAATATAACCCTGATGGAGAAGATTGTATTTATCTTCATGGTGGCAAGAAGTGCTGTTTGTAAAGGCTGGCAGATCTGATGCCAGTCCTGAGGAGCAGAGAGCAGAGCCTGACAGACACTTTGTGTGCACCCCTCATGCCCTGCCTGGCATCCAGATGGGCACAAATGCTGGGGGAGGGCTTCCTGCCAGCCCCTTGGGAGCAAGGATTGTAAGAGTTGCAGAGCTGAGAAATGATAGCAGAATGGAACTTAATAACGTGTGGGAAGACTGCTACAGATAACTTCTGACCTCCTCTGGCACAGTTCCTACAAAATGGGTATTGACTTCCCTCAAGATCCCTGTCAGCTAAAATGCTGAAGGAGGATCGCAGGGTTTACATCCCTGTAATGCTAAATTGTGATTATGGATACAGATATTATTGATCCTCTTGCTAAGCACCAGGATACTCCAGCAGCTCTGCATCTTTCATATTTTATTGATGGAACTGGAATATCGTTAAAGGGAGAGGTGAGATTGCATCAAATCAGTGCTGAGAGAATGGAGTAATTTCATAAATGCAGTGTATTATGTTACATAACCCATAGGAACATGCAGAATTGCTTTAAATCTATTGGCTTTTCAAATTCCTTCTGAGTACTTTTACCTAAACCTTTGCAATCTGTTCATTATCTGCAAGGAATTTGGGGCCAGCATTTCTTATCCTGTACCTGATTTGCTTTAGTTGCACACAAGAAATTGTAGGGGATAAATATGCTGAGACCAGCCAGAGAATTAGAAATCAGATTTTGAATCACACTTGAGTTTAAAAAGCACAAATGCTAATCTCTGCTTTGTTTTTATCTTGGAATTTTGTACTGGTGCAAATGTCTCAGGAGAATGTAATTCCTGTTTTCACCTGGATAGAGCGAGGAGTGCCCAGAGTCAGGAAGGCACTGGGAACCAGGCTCAGAATTTACATTTATCATAAATAGCTTTCACCAGGTTCCAAAGCCCAGTCTGTAGTAGTGAGATGGCAACTGCAACTCTCCATCTGCTTTTAAAAAATTAGAGGGAGTGTTACAAGAGTAGTAAAAGAAAGGAGAATGAGAAAGAAAGCCATGATTGCTGCTACAGAAAAGTCAAAAAGCTGTCAGCTCAATGAGTGCTAATTTCTGGAGATGCTCAAGAGCTTTAAAAGCAATGGTTCATCAACACATTATTGCATAGTTATAAGGCCATTAATACAAATGGCAGAATCCTAAATTTAGCCTGTGATGTTCCCAGCAGTTCTTGCCCAATCAGATGCTGAACGTGGCTCCACTCCCCAGTCCAGATTCCCCCGTGGCACGCTGGGCTCTGTCCGAGCCTGGCCTGCTCCCTATTCCCAGCAGAAGCACCAGGCTGCTTCCCTGCCTTCCAGAATAATTCAGCAGGCAGGCTGCTCAAAATGCTAATTAAAACATCCTCGATGTAATCAGCTGGCAGGTGTAAGAGTAAGGACTAAAGAGATTTGATTATAAGTGGTTCTCAGAAACAGGGTAAGCAACTGATAGCCAGGTAGAAGTGCTGCTTTGTTTATGTAGCATTTATGTAAATGAGGCTGTAATCAAATATACACTTGCATTTTCCTCACAGGCCTCAATTAACCTTCCTTTCCTCTCCCTTCCACACCATTTTTTTCAGTACAAGCAGGCTATGTCTTCCAGTGAGGACTCTGCACTCTGGGTCACTGCAGGTTACTGATTCTCAGCCCATTCACTAATATTTCAAATATTTTAATTCTGTTTTTTTTCAACATGAACTTTTTGAAAGACACGGTAGCTGGACATAAAAAGTAGCTGGAGGTCAGTCAATTAAAATAAAGCAAGTTTTAGACAGCATAAGAGCTAATTTCACCCCATGAAGGCATCTGAGGACTCTGTTCGTTGAAGCCCAGGTAGAAAGAAAATTTCTCCTTTCAGTTCTCAATGCTCAGATGGAGAAAATGTGACCTCTTGGGAAAAAGCACAGCAGATAGTTTAGATGTCATCTCATCAACATATTCAACTCGATGTCCTTGGAAACACACCAAAATAATCACTGCAAAAATATCTTCTTGATTTTTGAGCGGCTTAGGATTACATTTTCCATCAGAAAATCCACGTTAAAGTTATCATTTCTTTCTTACTGTTACGTTAAGCTGGATCTTCTTTGTGCTGCTAAAACTCACCAACCCTTAATCTCTGATGTTCTTCGTAATCCTCCAAAAAAACCTCACGTGATTGCTGCCAGAGCCTTTCTGGATGTTGTGCTGGGATGTAATCCCTCCTGCAAGCAGCAAAATGCAGTTAACTTCCTCCACTGATAACCATCATCATATCAGTTACTTCAGCACAGAGATACCAAATACCTCAATGCCTGAAATCACCCTCACTGGTAATTATTGGTCAAAAACCCCACAATGACCTCGAATGGTCCGGAACGTTCCTGCCCCTGGGGTTTTGTTAAAAACTCTGAACCTGCTGTGAAATCCCCTTTTGTCTGTGTTTTAGGTGGAGATCAGCCCTCTGGAGAACGCCATCGAGACCATGCAGCTGACCAATGACAAGATCAATAACATGGTGCAGCAGCACCTGAGCGACCCCAACCTGCCCATCAACCCCCTGTCCATGCTGCTCAACGGCATCGTCGACCCCGCCGTCATGGGCGGCTTCGCCAACTACGAGAAGGTGACACCAGCATTCCCGGGATTCCTCAGCCTTCCCCGGCCTGCTGGGCATGGAGACAGGCCACAGGAGGGCTGGAGATGGCAGGAGAGGCTGGGGTTGTTCAGCCTGGAGAGGAGAAGCTCTGGGGTGACTGGCACAAGAGACGTCAAAGGAAACGAGACAGGTTCCTTTGCAGGTGTCGTGGGTTCTCCCTTTATTGTGGGATGAGCTCCTCTTTTATACAGAAAGTCAGAGGCCAGTTTGATTGGTAACACAAAAGGTAAACCTTTCTACCAATTGGTCATCCCAGAGGGACATCAGAAGAAGGTCCCTCCTATGAGAAAGGATATAAACATTCATATAATTACAAAACATTGTTCTTCTGTTTACCAGAAGAAAGCCTGGGAAAGAACCCTTTTTTAACATCAACACCTTCAGCTTGAAACTCAGGACTACAGGTGACCTCGTTGTGGCCTTGCAGGGCCTGAAGGGGCTCCAGGAGAGCTGGAGAGGGACTGGGGGATAAGGGATGGAGGGACAGGACACAGGGAATGGCTCCCAGTGCCAGAGGGCAGGGATGGATGGGATTTGGGCAGGGGCTGGGCTGGAATTCTCAGGGAAGCTGTGGCAGCTCCATCCCTGGCAGTGCCCGAGGCCAGGTTGAACATTGGGACTTGGAACAGCCTGGGACAGGGGAAGGTCCCATGGCAGGGGGGGCTCTGGATGGGATTTCAGGTCCCTTCCAACCCAGATCACTGTGATCCTGTGATTGCATGATTTTCACTTTGTGTTGTAGCTGTTGCTTCACAGAATTTTTAAGCTGATCCATTTATCTTGGTTGTAGCTCGTTCCTCTGGTCATAGATGTTTCATTTTCTGAAATAATGGCTCATTTCTCTCTCTCTCAATTAGGCTTTTTTCACTGAAAAGTACATGCATGAGCATCCAGAGGATCATGACAAGATTGAGAAACTGAAGGATCTGATTGCTTGGCAGGTAAAATTTTGAAGTCAGGTTTGGCAGAGCCAGCAGCTGTGGAAAGGCAGCCTGGTGTCACTTTGGAGGAAGTTCAGACATTATCCTCACTTGGGATACATTTCTTTGCCATTTAAATCTGTCTTGGAGCTTGAGTTAAAGTTCATCTTTTCAAATCTGACATAATTACTCATTTTGATAAACTTGCAGAGAACAAATATCATCAAGATATTTTCTTTCTTTCTTTTTTTTTAAACATAGCAAGTGACAACTTCCCATCTGTATCAGATGAAAAAATATTTTTCAGGGCAAACAAAAGACAATTCCAGTTTTGTTCCATGGTGACATACTGGACATTTTTCTGGTCTCAGGATAATTTTATGATAACTAAAAAAATACCAGGTTGATTGGAAATAGGGGTTTTTCCCCCCACAGAAGAAGAAAGTGAATCACTGTCTTTTCATATTCAATTCTGTCTTTAAAATAAAGGGAATAATTTACATTTCTGTAGATTTCAATCTTAGAGGTAGTAGAACCAAAGCTACAGAATTCAAAAATAAAATATCCTCTAAAGGCCATAAAACTAGCAGTGAATAAAAAACTCTCTTGGTTTGGGGGGAAAAAAAGGCATTTTTAAATTTATTTTCTTGTGAGCTTTTAGAAAAGATTAGATTTTATAAGCTTTAAGTTTTATAGAGGAAAATAATTTGGTCCCAGCAGACTGACTTGGTGTCAGCTCTGTGTCTTTGCCTCTGAGAGTGAGACTTCAAATGAATTCCAAACACACTTTCCCTCAGCAAAGGCTCACTTTGGTGGCACTTGTGTATTAAAATAATATTACAATTTGAAAATAGGTATGGCAGCTGATCACATTGTATTTTAATTATTCAGGCCTTTTAAACACATGATTTCTCATCAATTTTGTACTTCTGAAACAACAGGAACAAGGAAAATAGAGAAAAGGGATCAAAATTTATTTTTATATCTGAAAATCAGAGTCACTAAAAGCCCTTTCAGTGCTTTTAAATTGCCTTGGATGTTTCATACACATTTAGGGGGTCCTAAAATTTCAAATTCCCTCCAAATTACTTCAGTTTCCAGCCAGGTGGGAGTCAGCTCCCAAATATTGGGAGAGGGATGTGTATGGAAGCCTTGGAAGGGGCTGAATTCATCCTGGGAAAAGTGATGGAAAGCAAAAAGGAGATTGCATTTTTCAATAATGTGGGGCTTGGAGTTCTGTAATCACATGGAATTTTCTCCCTGCTGCATAAATCAGTCTGGGTATATGAAATAGGAGCCTGACAATTGTATTACCAGCTGACCAGTTAAATTTAATTTTTTTTTTATCCCCTTCCCTCTTTCCCCGTTGTGCCATGGAATTCAGGTTATTATCCTTCTATAATTCCTGCAAACTTCAAGTGTACATTTTGTTTCTGTCCCTTATTAATTCAGATAAATTCCATTAGCAAAGCACTGTTCATTTTTTGTCCTTCTTGGTGCTTTTCCAACCTAGGCAAAAAAAAAGTTCCCATGCAACTGCACCATTTCAAGCTGGTCCTTCATTTTAACATGAAGATAATGAAATGATTGATTGAAATTAAGGCAGAGAAATGAATGATGGATGACATTAGTCACTCTGAATTTAGCTAAAGTATTTACAGCAGAGCAAAACAGAAAAATACCACGGCAAATCAAAACCTTGTGCTCCTTCTACAGAGATGAAAGAAGTGCTGCATACCAAACTCAGGTTTTATGCTCATATTTTATGAACCCCTTGCTCTGAAAGATTGTTTTCAAAGATTAGTTTAATAATTCAAATCAATGTCGGTTTTTTTCATTCTTTTCAGCTGAGCAGATCAAGATTAAAAAAAAAAAAAAAAACAAACAGGGAAAACAAATCAGGGAATAATTTGAAGTTGCAGTGGGACTTGATAAAATTTTAAAATCAGCCAAGAGCAGAGTTATGAAATAAGAAAATGCCCTTTCTCCAAGGCCAGATTATTTGGGAATATCCTGAATGTGGCAAAATTCTGCTTTTGACAATTCATGAAGGTGTAAAAGCCCGTGTCAGTCATCACCACATTTCCTTGTGTCTGGAAGGGAGACACAGGAGGAATTTGGAAGCTGGTAGAAGAAGGTGGAACAGAAATGGTAACCCAGGGCTTCCTGCACTTGATAAATGTTTAATAAAGATGAAGCAATCTTGGGCAGGGAGGCCAAATATCCTGACTCAGCAGCCTCATGTTGTTTGTGGCAAAGCCACGGGACATTCATGGATTTCAGCTTCTGTAAAAGATTAACAAACCTCCTCCTTCTCCTTCTCCTTCTCCTTCTCCTTCTCCTTCTCCTTCTCCTTCTCCTTCTCCTTCTCCTTCTCCTTCTCCT
>VZUI01083743.1:9888-29216 GCA_013401135.1 Cettia cetti
TAAAAAAAAAAAAAAAAAAAAAAAGTGGGAAAGAGGAGGGGAAAATGGGATTTGTTTTATCCGGGATGGAGAAAAAAAAAATGGGATTTGTTTTATCTGTGAGGGGAAAAAATGGGATTTGTTTGATATGGGGAGGAGAAAAAATGGGATTTGTTTTATTAGGAAGGGGGGGAAATGGGATTTATTTTATCAAGGGGGGGGGGAATGGGATTTGTTTTATCGGGGAGAGGGAAAAAAAGGATTTATTTTATTGAGGAAGGGGAGAAATTGGGATTTATTTTATCCAGGAGGAAGAACAAAAAGTCAAGGAGGAAAAAGGGGAGAAATTCCCGAGCTGGAGCTTCGGGATATCCAAATTGATCAGGCAGAATTTTCCCTGCTGGGATTGAGGTCGGGAATAACAAATGAACCATCCCAAAAATTGGATGCGGCCCCAAATCCCGGCACCCACCCCGGAGCACCCCAAGGGTGGGGAGGGGATGGGAAAAGATTCCAGGATTTGGGATTTTGGGACACCCCAAACTCCTCCTGAGGGGGCCTTTGGGGGCCGGAGGAGCTTCGGGGATTTTTGGGGGGGAATTAAAGGTGGGAAAAGCAGAAATTCAAATTTTAGGGATGGGAAGCTCAGCCCCACTCGGGTTTTAAGGGATTTCAGTGGGGTTTGAAGGATTTTTAAGGGTTTTTTTTTAAGGTTTTGAAGGATTTTAAAAGGTCTTGAAGGATTTTTAAAGACTTTAAAAGATTTTAAAGGATTTTGGAAGGGTTTTGAAGGAATCTAAAAAGTTTTGAATGGTTTTTAAGGGATTTGAAGGGTTTTAGAGAGTTTGGAACTATTTAAAAGGGTTTTTAAAGGTTTTAAAGTGTTTTAAGGGTTTCTGAGGCTTTTGAGGGATTTTTGAAGGATTTTAGAGAGTTTGAAACTATTTTAAAGGGGTTTTTTAAAAGTTTTAAAGGATTTTAAAACATTTAAAGGGTTTTGAGGGATTTTAGAGAGTTTGGAGCTACTTTAAAGGATTTTAAGGGATTTTAAAGGATCTTAAAGGGGGTTTCAATGATTTTAAAAGGTCTTAAAGGGTTTTGAAGCATTTTAAAGGGTTTTTAAGGGGTTTTGAAGAGTTTAAAAAGGATTTTAAAGTATCTTAAGGGGGTTTTCAATGATTTCAAAGGGATTTGAAGAGTTTAAAAAGAATTTTAAAGGGTTTAAAAGGGTTGTGAAGAGTTTAAAATGATTTTAAAGGGTTTAAAAGGATTTTGAAGAGTTTTAAAGGGTTTTAAGGAGTTTTAAAGGATTTTAAAGGGGTTTGAAGGGGTTTGAAGGACTTTTAAGGGATTTTGAAGAGTTTTAAAGGATTTTAAAGGGTTTTGAAGAGTTTTAAGGGGTTTTGAAGAGTTTTAGAGGGTTTTAAAGGGTTTTAAAGGATTTAGAAGAGTTTTGAGGGGTTTTAAGGGGTTTTAGAGGGTGACACCGGCCCCGTGCCTGCTCCAAGCCTTCCCTGGTCCCATCCTTCCCCCACACCTCATGCATCAGGTGTTTATCGGGGGTTCCGGAGCTCTTCCGGCACTTTTGGAAGGAGTTCAGAGAGCACCGGGAGTTTCCCTCCCTTGCATTTGCTCCTCCCTGGGCTCCGGCGCCTCCCCCGACCCCGAAATCAGGGCTGGAAAAATCCCAAACGCCGTCGGTTTGCAGTTAAAATAAACTTCCCGTTTCTGCCCCAAATTCCAGGGCTTTGTTTTATGGCTTTGATCCTCTGCGGAGCGAGGCCGGATCAACGGATTAATGAATGGTTAATTAATGATAGGCTTTAATTAATAATGTTTGGGGGATGTGGGATGCTCCAGGGGTTTGGGATGGTGGGAGATATCCCTGTCAAAGGCATGGAGTTGGAATCGGGGCATTTTTAGGGTTTTTCCCTAAACCCCAAATCATTCCAGGGTTCCTGAGCCAGATCCGCCAGACCCCACGGCAGCATCCCACAAAGGATTGGATCCAAAGGATAAAATTCCTTAAATCCCGCTCAGCCCTTCCCTCCTGCACCTCTTGGATCTGCCAAAAGTTCTTTGGGATTATCCAGGCCGGGAAAATGAGGAAAAATCCCCACAAAACTGCCCAAATTGAGGAAAAATCCCCCAAAACTGCCCAAATTGAGGAAAAATCCCCCCAAACTGCCCAAAGCCAGCAGTTTCCTGGCTGGGAAGGTGCCACAGGGAAGGGAAGACCCGAGCCCAAATCAATCCTCATGGATGGGGTGTGTCTGTGGGGTGGGATTGGTTTCTTTGGGATGTGTTCCTGATCCGGTTCCCATTCCTGATCCCAATCTAGATCCCTTTCCTGATCCCGATCCTGTTCCTGAACCCGTTCCCATTCCTGTTCCTGATTCCCGTTCCCGGTCCCGTTCCTGTTCCCGGTCCCATTCCCGTTCCCTGATCCTGTTCCCGTTCCCGATTCCCGGTCCCATTCCCGATTCCCGGTCCCTGATCCTGTTCCCGTTCCCGATTCCCGGTCCCGTTCCCGTTCCCGATTCCCGTTCCCTGATCCTGTTCCCGTTCCCGATTCCCGGTCCCATTCCCGATTCCCGTTCCCTGATCCTGTTCCCGTTCCCGATTCCCGTTCCCTGATCCTGTTCCCGTTCCGATTCCCGTTCCCGGTCCCGGTCCCGCCCCGCGCGTTCCCGCCCGGCCCCACACGGGGGCGCTGCAGAATTCCGGAGCCGCCGCCGAGCCCGGAGGGACCGCGGACCCCAAATCCACCGAAACCACCCCAAATAGACCCTAAACCCACCAAAATCACCTCAAATGGACCCCAAATCCACCGAAACCACCCCAAATAGACCCTAAACCCACCAAAATCACCCCAAATGGACTCTAAAACCACCAAAACCACCCCAAATGGACCCCAAATCCACCGAAACCACCCCAAATAGACCCTATACCCACCAAAATCACCCCAAATGGACTCTAAAACCACCACAATCACCCCAAATGGACCCCAAATCCACCAAAATCATCCCAAATAGACCCTAAAACCACAAAAATCACCCCAAATACACCAAAATAATTCCAAAATAGACTCCAAATACACCAAAATCACCCCAAACAGACCCCCCCCCAGCCCCCTGATGGGGGAAATTCACCCACAAACAGGGACAAATCCCAGCATTCACTGACAGCCCCAAAAATCCATGGGTGGCCCCCCAAAATCCCCCAATAAACACGGACACAGCCCCATATTCACTGAGCAAAGGGAACAGAGGGATCTCCAGAGGATGGAGCAGAATCCAAAGGGATAAAGGAATATCCCAAGGGATAAATCAATACCTAAAGGGATAAAGGAATATCCCAAGGGATAAATCAATACCTAAAGGGATAAATCAATACCCAAAGGGATAAATCAATGTCCAAAGGGATAAATCAATGTCCAAAGGGATAAATCAATGTCCAAAGGGATAAATCAATGTCCAAAGGGATAAATCAATGTCCAAAGGGATAAATCAATGTCCAAAGGGATAAATCAATGTCCAAAGGGATAAATCAATACCCAAAGGGACAAAACAGTATCCAAAGGAAACAGAGGAATATTCAAAGGGATCAATCAATAACCCAAGGGATCAATCAATATCCCAAGGAACAGAGCAATGCCTGGAGCTGCCCAATCCATAAATTCCCAATTTCTGGCACCCTGGAATGCTCTGGGCTGGGAAGGGACCTTAAATGCCACCCCATTCCCATGGGCAGCGACACTTCCCCTAATCCCAGGGCTTGGACATTCCCAGGGATCCGGAACAGCCGCAGCTTCCCTGGGAATTCCAGCCCCAAATCCCAGCGAAATCCTCCCTCTCCAGCTCCAAACATTTCACTCCTTCCATAAAAATGAACGCCCGAACCCCCAAAGTGAGGAATCTCCCAGTTTCTAAGGCAAAACCAGTCTGGAGAAGCCTCCCAGAGCCCGGGACACCCGGGAATTGTCTCCCGAGGAATCCTGAGCCTTCCAAGATCCCTCAGGACTCCCCGGCACTTCCCAGGCTCCGGCTCTGCGCAAACATTTGCTGCGGAATGTCCCCGCAGGGAAAATCCTCCCGAGCTCATGGCTCATTGAGTAAAGTCATTCCCAACCCTCTCCGTGCCCCCAGGGATGGCTGGGAATGTCCCCGGGTTCCTGGGAGGAATCAGAGCCAGGAGAAAAACGCTCCCAGGGGATCTTCCCCAATCCAAACTCCTCCGCCTCCAAACTTCCCGGGGGTTTTTCCAGTGAGCATCATCCCAAATCCAATCTGTGCCCACTAAAAGCTGGATTTGCTGAAGTTGGGAATTCAGGAAAGTGGGAAAAGCTGCTCCCATGAAAAGCTGGATTTGCTAAAGCTGGGAATTCAGGAAGGCAGGGAAAGCTGCTCCCATGAAAAGCTGGATTTGCTGAAGTTGGGAATTCAGGAAGGTGGGAAGAGCACTGGAATTCTCAATGTCATGGGGAAAAGCCACGGGAATGGGAAGGATATTCCCAAATCTGGACAATTTGGTCACTTTGGGAAAGCTGAAATGTTGCTGCTTTTCCCACAGGGATGTGGGAATTCCAGAATCCAAACTGGGAATTCAGGAACCCAGACTTTCCTGGATCTGAAGGGATGGTTTGAACTCCGAGGTCAATCTATGTCCATGGGAAAATGGGAATATTTTGTACCTTCCAAAAAGGAAACAAATAAAACAAGGAGAGAACATCCCTCAACTAAATCAAAAAAAAGCTGGGAAAAAAATCCAAGAAACACCAGTGACATTCCAGAAACATCCCACAATTCCAAGAAACTGTCCAAAAAAAATTTCCAAAGAATCGTTGACTCACCCTCCTCCTGGAATTCTGCTGGGAACGAGGGCTCAGAAATCTGGGAAGGGCCGAAATTCCAGCTGGGATTTTCATCGGAGCCATCCTGTCCATCGTGCTCGTCCTCTCCTCGGTGGGAAACACAAGGAGAGGCTGATTTTGGGGGGAAAATTTAGGAATTTAGGGACTCCTAACCCCAAATATCCCCACTCGAGCGGTTTCCTTCTGGTTCCCTCCAAAACCCAAACTCATTTTTGTGGGATTTAAGGGGTTTTAAGGCAAATCCATCACTCAGGGCCAAGGCAGGGAATTCCTGCTGCAAAACCACCGGGAGAAACCTGGGAATGCCAATCCTGAGGGCCAAAATTCCAAATCCAAAATTCCAACCCAAATCCTTGTCCCTGCCCTCAGCCCATGCCACAAATCCAGGTGTAAAATGAACAATTGCACTGAAACAGAGAATTTTCCTGGATTTTAGGGAAGAAGAACTTGGGAATCCCTCAGGAGAGAGGGGGAAAGGATAAAAACATGGATTCCCTAAACAAATAACAGGGATAAGGATAAAACCATGGATTAATCACACAAATTTCCAGGGATAAGGATGAAACCATGGCTTAATTGCACAAATTTGCAGGGATAAGGATAAAAACATGGATTAATCACACAAATTTCCAGGGATAAGGATAAAAACATGGATTCCCTAAACAAATAACAGGGATAAGGATAAAACCATGGATTAATTGCACAAATTTCCAGGGATAAGGATAAAAAATATGGATTAACTGCACAAATTTAGAGGGATAAGGATAAAACCACTGATTCCCTGCACAAATTTCCAGGGATAAGGATAAAACCATGGATTCCCTACACAAATAACAGGGATAAGAATAAAAATATGGATTCCCTGCACAAATTTCCAGGGATAAGGATAAAACCATAGCTTAATTGCACAAATTTGCAGGGATAAGGATAAAAACATGGATTCCCTACACAAATAACAGGGATAAGAATAAAAAACATGGATTAACTGCACAAATTTCCAGGGATAAGGATAAAAACATGGATTAACTGCACAAATTTCCAGGGATAAGGATAAAACCATGGATTAATTGCAGAAATTTAGAGGGCTAAGGATAAAACCACGGATTTCCTGTGAACAAACGACCAAGGGCAGGGTGTGGAAAGGAGCTTTCTGCTCCTCAAATTACCCTCCCCTCGAATTTTCCAGGGAAATTTCCCCCCGCTGTTGGACTTTCTGGAGAGGGCACTCAGTGCCAGGTGTCGAGATCAACTTTTAATGGAAATTGGGCGGCGCTAAAAGATTTTTAATTCAATATTTGCTCGGAACAAAGCGCGCGGGGCCTGCGCCGGCCCAGGCCTGATAAGGGAGCAGCAGCAGCTGCTCCTCACTCAGCGCCCTCCAAACAGCTCCAAAAAGGAATTCCCAGCTGCTCCTTCATCATTTCCCAGCCCTAATTCCCATTTTTCTCCTGGCAAACACCGGGAGAGTTCAGCTTTTCATCGAGGTCTCAGGGAAAGGCCTCGGGCCAAGCAGGGAAGGCCCAAATTTTCCATTTGTCCCCAAAAAATCAGATTTTTGGGCAAATTCCGGCTGGAATTCCTGATAGGATTTTTGGGATGTATTTTTAGCAGCCCAGTTACAACTTTCTCTGAGTATTTCCCACATCTCAGGGTACATTTTTGGGGAAATTTCCAGTTCCTCACCCAAAGGAACCGCCTGGAATAAAATAAGCAATAAAATGCCCAAGGATTTTTGTACACTGGATCCAAACTCCAAGCCCAAATCTCAAATGCTGCTGAGACTCCAAGCAAAAAAAACAAAAAACAAAAAAACAAAAAAAAACAAAAAAAAAATTGGGGGTTAAAAATATAAAATGGTGGTTAAAAAAAAATAGTTTGGTGTTAAAAAGGAAAAAAAAATTAGGGGGCAAAAATTAAGAAATTAGGGATTAAAACCGAAAAAGTTTGGGTTAAAATGAAGGATTTGGGGGTAAAATTTTAAAAATTGAGGGTTAAAATAGAATATTTGGGGTTACAGATGAAAATTTTGTGGTGAAAACTTGAAAAATGCAAATGCAGGGTTGTTCCCAGCCCCACGTGAGGTTCCTTACACAGAAAATTTCTTTGGAATTTCGTGCGGATCCCGGCTGCCTCTGAGGGGACCCAGGTGTGGATTTTTGGGATAACAAACTCTGGCATGAGCAGCTCTGGCAGCTTGGAGTGCTCTGGAACAGGAAATTTTCCACCTGGGAGAATTCCCTGGGGGATCAGGCAGCGGGAGAAGCTTTTCCACACGGATCCGGCAGGAGAATTCCCAAAGATGGAATATCCAGGTGTGTTATCAGCATCAGCTGGGCTTTTATTCAGGAAGGGAAAGGGAATTCCCCAAATCCCCAAACCCACCCAAATAAAGCTGGGCTGTAAAAGGCTCCAACACGGACAATTCCATCTTTGGGGAGCGCTGCGGGCGCAGCTGCGCCGCTCAAATCCATGGAAACGGAGCTGATTCCTTCTCCTTTGGCACCGGGAATATTCCTGAATATTCCTTCAGGAGCCACCCAGAACTGCACAGCCCTCACTCCATAAAAACCCCAATTTCCAATGGGAAATTCCCAAATTCCATTTGGATTCACATCCTGAGGATTTCTCAGTGCTTTTAATCCACTTTTTCCATAAAGTTTATGGAGCGGGGAGGAGTCCAAGCAGGAAAAACAATTCTGGGATTGTTGTGATGAAGGAAAAACTCATTAACTCTTAATGAAAACACAGGGAATAAAATCCAAACGGCACAAAACCCTGGAAAATAATTACCCTACGCTTGACACGGAGCTGCTCCGTGAAATCCGCAGCAAAATTCCCGGATTGCTGCTGCTCGGGGCATGGAAAAGCAGGATGGGAGCAAAACCTGGATTTGGCCCCGGAAAAATGGGATTATCCCAGCCTGGAGCTGCCTGGGATTCCCTGCAGGAGCAGCACGAGGAGGTTGAAGGTTTTCCATGGAATTAAGAGAGGTTGGGATTCACATGGAGCAGAATTCCGGGGGGACAGAGGTGTCCCCAGAGCCAGGGGTGGCCCCAGCTGGAATGGGGAGAATTCCCGAGGTTTCGGTCCAGGGAATGTCAAACATCGGAGGGAAAAACCTCTGGAAAACCCCAGGGCTGGAGGAGGGAAAATGCCAAGAGGAGAAGGAAAAGATTCAGATTAGGAGAAGGAAAAGAAGCAGGAGAGGGAAAATTCCCCCTCTTTTCCAGCTCAAACCTCTCCTTAAAACCTCAAAAATCCCCCAAACTAAAATGATTTTTAAATAGAAATTTTTCTTTCTTACAGCTGCAGCTGCTTCCCATGGAGGGAAAAAAAAAAGGGAATTAATGAATCCCAGCAAAGCCATGGAAAAAAACCAATTTCCATGGATGACAGGAAAAAACCTGCATTTCCCGCAGCTTTTTATGGGAATTGCAATTAAATTTCCTTGGCTTTATCAGGTACCCAGAGCTTCATTAAACATCTCTTAAATCCCGGGAAAAATCAATAGCAGGCGAGCTCCGCTTGGGATTTTATGAGGAGCGGAAGTGAAATCCCCAAATCCTTTTCAAATCCTAGGAAAAAAAAAACAACAACAAAATTCCTCCTGAAATCCCACCTGGCCCCGTGAATATCCCTGGATTTCCAGGGATTCGTTTCCCAGAGCCAGAGCTGGGGAAGGGTTGGAGATTCTGTGGTTTAATATCCCAAAAAAATGGCCAAAATCATGGGAAAAAAAAATCCCACAGCTGTAAAAAAGCGGGGATGGGGTTTGGTTCAAACTCTGTCAGTGCTGCTTGTGGAAATTTGGGATGTTTTGAGATGAGTGGATGGGCTGGGAATTGAGGAAATTCCCGTTTTTCCAGAGCTTCCAAGGCCCCAGAGCTGGGATTTTCCCTGGGAAGGGCTGAGGGTTGGAAATTGAGGAAATTCCCATTTTCCCAGAGCTTCCAAGGCCCCAGAGCTGGGATTTTCCCTGGGAAGGGCTGAGGGTTGGAAATTGAGGAAATTCCCATTTTCCCAGAGCTTCCAAGGCCCCAGAGCTGGGATTTTCCCTGGGAAGGGCTGAGGGTTTGGTGGGTGCAGCTTTTCCACGGGATTGCTGTTCCAGCAGTTCCAGGAGAATTCTACAGCTCCTTCAAATCCCCAGTTTTCTGTGTCTTCACTTCCTGGGAATACCAAGGCCTTAAAAGTTGTCCTTAAAATCCCATTTTTCCATGTACTGACCTCCTCAGAGTGCCAGGCCCTTCATATTTCCCTTAAAATCCCACATTTTTTATTTGTTGGCTTCCTCAGAGTGCCAGGGCCTGGATAATCTTCTATTCCCCTAAAATCCCGAGTTTTCTGTTTATTGACTTCCTCAGAGTGCCGGTGCCTTCAACATTTCCCTTCAAATCCTATTTTTTGGCCTCAAAACCCGAACTTTCCACCTTAAAATCCCATTTTTCTATCCCGTCCATCCACCCCCTCACCTCCAGCTTATCCCAGCACAATCATCCCCCCCAAAAAAAAAAATTCCCACACGGAGCCTTCAAACAGTCCCACCAGCGTTTTTTGGGGAGGCGATCCCAGCCAAAAATCCCAGAAATTCCTCCCCGCATCCTCAAGGAGCCGATTTCCCTTCGCTTCCCAAACCCGGGGTGTTTTGTTTTTGTTTTTGTTTTTTTTTGTTTTTTTTTTTTTGCTAATTACGCGTAATGAGCGAATTCAGGGCGCTCTGGCAGCCCCGGGAGAAGGGGGAGCGCTCTGGGCTGAGGGTGCGGGAGCGGCGGAGGCTGCAGTGATTCCCAGCGCCCAGCAGGTCGGGCTGCAAGGCAGCGGCTGCCGGGGATGCGCCGCTGGAATTCCGCTGCCTCCCCTCCCCCAGGCACGGAAAAAAAACCCCACGGAATTTCTTGGGAATCTCCGAAAGCCAGCCAGGAATCCCGGGAAAGGTGAAGCGCTGCGGTTCGGGCTCACAGAGGGCGGGGATAATTTAAAATATTCCAATAGTCCTGATCCTGCCGTGGGTCTAGGGTGCAATAAACAGGAAAAGCTGAATTTTGAGATGTTGAAAATAATCCCAAAGGAGATTCAGCAGCTCAGGGGTTAAATTATTCCTTGTCCCAGGGCAGAGAAAATTCCTGGATACAAAAAAACCGGGAATAACCCGGGAATGATTCATCCCTAAAGCTTTAATCGGAGCTGCAAATATTTCCCCCAGCTGATGTGGGGCTGTTCTCAATCAGGGAAAATTCCCAGCAGGAGAAATCCCAAACCCTGCTCAGAGCCCGCAGACAAACCCAGGAGATCCCAGCCTGGAGCTCTGCACCGGGAATTCCCCGCTTGGAATTCTCAGATTGGAATTCTCCGCTCCGGATTCTCAGCTGGAGTTCTCAGATTGGAATTCTCCACCTGGAATTCTCAGCTGGAGTTCTCAAACTGGAATTCTCCACCTGGAATTCTCAGCTGGAATTTTCAAACTGGAATTCTCCACCTGGAATTCTCCGCTCGGAATTCCCAGCTAAAGTTCTTAGATTGGAATTCTCCACTCGGAATTCTCAGCTGGAATTCCCAAACTGGAATTCTCTGCTCAGAATTTTCAGCTGGAGTTCTCAGATTGGAATTCTCCACCTGGAATTCTCCACCTGGAGTTCTCAGATTGGAATTCTCCAACTGGAATTCTCCACCTGGAGTTCTCAGATTGGAATTCTCCAACTGGAATTCTCCACCTGGAGTTCTCAGATTGGAATTCTCCAACTGGAATTCTCCACCTGGAGTTCTCAGATTGGAATTCTCCACCTGGAATTCTCCACCTGGAGTTCTCCCCTTGGCCCCAGAGCCTTCTCCGGGGCTGCTCCGAGCTCCTTCTCCTGCATCCCAACAATCCAGGGCTCCCCAAATCCCCCAAATCCCCCCAATCCATGAGGAGCAGCAGCTCCCACCTTCCCTCTGGGTGTTCCAACCCCCTCGGGTCACTCCTGGCTGCTTTTTCCTGCTTTTCCCTCCCTTTTCTTCCTCTTCCTCCCTTTTTCTCCTTTTTTCTCCCTTTTCCTCCCTTTCCTTGCCTCCCCCTTGAGGTTTCTCCCTCTCCTCGCAATCCTTGGCTCTTTTCCATCCCGAATTTTGCGGCTCCAGGGAAAACCAGGCTGGGATGAGCCTGAAACTCGGCCCAGCCCGAGATTCCCACGGGATGTAAACAAGTAAACAAGATTTATCCTTTTTTTCCTCCCCCTTTTTATCCTTTTTTGTGTGTGTGAGACACAAAACCAGCCCAGAGTTTGTGTTTGTGGGGGTTCATAAATTATCTCTGCTGAAAGGGGAGGTGGCACGGAAAGGATCCCGAATTCCGGCCCCGCTCCAGCTCTGAGGCACCAATTTTCCTAAAAAAATCCTCTCTGGGAAGCTGGAGAATAATTAATGAATAATTCTGCAGGATTCCAGGTGAAACTGGGCAAGAATGAATCAATAATTCTACAGAACAGGTAATAATTAATGAATAATTCTATAGAATTCCAAGTGAAACTGGGGATAATTAATGAATAATTTGCAGAATTCCAAGTGAAGCTGGGCAATAATTAGTGAATAATTCTATAGAATTCCAAGTGAAGCTGGGCAATAATTAATGGATAATTCTGCAGAATTCCAAGTGAAACTGGGGGATAATTAATTAATAATTCTATAGAACCCCAAATGAAACTGGGCAATAATTATTGATAATTCTATAGAACCCCAAATGAAACTGGGCAATAATTAATTAATAATTCTATAGAACCCCAAATGAAACTGGGCAATAATTAATTAATAATTCTATAGAATCCCAGGCAAAACTGGGCAAGAATGAATTAATAATTCTACAAAGCTCCAGGAGAAGCCAAGGCAATAACTAATTAACAATTCCATAGAACTCTAAGTGGAACTGGGCAGTAATTAATTAACAACCCCGGGAGTGCCGGGAGAGGAGTTTGGGACCCAGCCAGGGGGATTTGGGGGGTTCTGCTTTAGGATGGAGCAGGAAAATGCAGAATTTGGGATTTGGGGGTGGTTCCATCAAAGCAATGCATGGACAGGGAAGGGAGACTCGAAATTCTGGGTTTGGGGAGGCAGGGATGGGGAAATTCCAGGTTTGGGGAGGCAGGGATGGGGAAATTCCAGGTTTGGAGGGGCAGGGATGGGAAAATTCCAGGTTTGGGGAGGCAGGGATGGGGAAATTCCGGGTTTGGAGGGGCAGGGATGGGAAAATTCCAGGTTTGGAGAGGCAGGGATGGGGAAATTCCAGGTTTGGGGAGGCAGGGATGGGGAAATTCCGGGTTTGGGGAGGCAGGGATGGGAAAATTCCGGGTTTGGAGGGGCAGGGATGGGAAAATTCCAGGTTTGGAGGGGCAGGGATGGGAAAATTCCGGGTTTGGGGAGGCAGGGATGGGGAAATTCCGGGTTTGGAGGGGCAGGGATGAGTTCTGGGGTTGTGGGTGCAGAGAATTCCCGCTCCTCCCTGAGGTCACCTCCCCCCTTTCCTTACAGCCTCCAAATTCCAGGGGCTAAAACTGAGCCTTTACCCCATTTTCCCTTTTTTTGGGGGGGGAAGCAGGAGGGGCTGTTCCCACCGGGAAGAGTCTCAGGTGAGGAGATCCACGAACATTCTCCTGCCCCAGCCCCAGGAGGGGAATTTTTGGAGCATTTCCCAACAGTCCCTGAGGATTTTTCCTTAAAAAAAAAAACAACAACAACAAAAAAAAAGTGCAGGATTTTCCCACTCCACTTCCAAGTTCAAACAACACAGAGGGTTCATTCAGGCAATTAAACCGATGGAATAATTAGAATATTTCATGAACTGCCCACAGCCAGAGCAGGAACCTGGCAGTGTTTAACCCCCTGGAGCTGCAGATTCCAAGATTTTTCCCGAGGTTTTTCCCCCTCCTCCCTCCCTCCCTGGGGCTGGAATTCCTCCCCTGCGCTGAGCTCTGACCTCCCCCGGGAGGGGGGCATGGGGAGGTGCCAAAAGTGGCCAAAAAGGGCAAAACTGATCCCAGGAGTTACAATCTGGGTGGGTTTTGCTGCAAGTGGAAAATTTGGATTGATGAGGCCGAGCTCTCCCGGTAACCCAAGCCAGGGAATTTCCCTTCCCCTTTGGCAGTTTGAAATCGAGGGGAGGCTTTTTAAAAAAAGAGTTTAAAAAGTTTCCTCGTCACCCTAATTCCTCTCCAGAAAGAAAGTTTGGATGTTTGGGGTGGGGTAATCTGGCTGAAGTGGGATTTGCTGGCACCTGGGCTTTCAATCCCATCAAAAATCCCAGAATTTCTGCCTCTGAGGGAAGATGGATGATGGTGAAGAGGATTTTTATTTTAAATCCTGTGCTGTGGTTATTCCTGGAGGCTTTTCCCTTCCCCTCCCCTTGGTTTGTGCAGGAACCCCCCAAAATAAAGGGAAAAGTTCCATCATTTCCCAGAAATGCAGAAAAACCTTTTTGGGGTTCATCCTCATCCAGCAACAGGAAATTTCCATGGAAAAGAAAATAATTCCCTGAGTTATTGGTGCTCCCAACCCGCTGAATCCACATTTAAGGGGTCCAGAGACTCACCCCAGTCTCCAACATCCCAAAGCTCCACTTTTCCTGCCTCAATTCCCAGTTTTTTTAAGGATTTCAAAGGTTCCTGATCAGCAGGGGCTCGGTTTGGTGTTTGAACACTTGCAGCATCCTCTAAATTCACATTTTGCTTGATTTTTCTCTGTGTAAATGGAATTAAAAGCACAGAATTGTCCCAATCCAGCACTCCCCAGGCAATTCCCTGCAGGCTGGGAAACTTCCCCAAGCCCAAAAATGTTCTGTCCTCCCCCAGAATCATTCTCTGCCTCCCAAATTTCCTCCCAAAATCCAGGAATAATTGATAAACCCCTGATAAATTGGGAAAGCAAAGTTGTGCAGCTGCTCTGATCACTCAAAATTCCAAACCTGGGAGGGATTTCCACACAAAAAAAAAAAAAGAAAAAAAAATCCCTGAGGGATTTGCCCAGGATTTAATCCAGAAAAAAAAAGAGGCAAAATCCCTCTTGGAGCAGCAGGAAGCAAAACCTGGACGCTGATAAAGGGCCCTGTCACGAGGTTAAAATTCAACTTTTTCCAGCTCCAGCTCCTCAGGATTTGAGGAGATTGGATTTTTCATTAATTAAGCAATTAATTAATGAACTGCTGCTCCTCCCCGGGGCCTCCTAGCAAGGATTGTTTTGTTTTCTCTCTGTCCCTGCCGTGTTTTGACATCTCCAGAGCCGGGGTCTGGTGTTGATGAACACGGGAATTCCCCGCCGGAATTCCAGCAGCGCCTTCCAAACCTTGGCAATCCCCAAGTTTTCTCTTTTTTTTTCCTGCTGTTTCCAAACACTTCATAAATCCCAGCTGGGTTCGTGGGCCCGAGCCCCCGCTCAGCAGAGCCAAAAAGGGTTTTTTTATAAATAAAACTTCCTAAAATCACCCGGCACTCCATTAATTCCGGGACACTCCGGCTCAGCTTCAAAGGGAATCTTTGCAGTAAAAAGAAGGGTTTTATTCTTTTTTTCTGGCTGTTTTAATGATTTGCTACTTGTCCTTGTCATAACTACACAGAGCAAAAAATGCAGGAGCTGGGACAGGGCTGGGGAAAGGCCGAGGCTCCACCAGGAGCTTCGTGCTCAGAGCAAAACCCCGGAGCTTTCACGGAGCAGGAACTGCCAGAGAAATTCAGAAGTGACAGAAAATCATTCAGGAAACGTTGGCGCTGAAGGAAAAGCTCCCCAGGCAAAAATTCCATGGAAATGTCGGGATTTAAGGATTAAAAAACATGGGGGAGAAAGGAGCTGGAGGTGCTTTTGCAGCTGCCCTGACGTGGGGCTGGATTTTGGGGATTTTGGGGCAAAACGGAGCAGCCACAGATGGAGAAAAAATCCCTTGTGGAATTCGGGCACTGCTCCCAAGAACATCTGAGAAATTCCCAACTTTCCCTTCCAAAAGCTCTTCCCAACCCAATAACCCAGGAAATTTTCTCCCTGTGCACATTTTGGATTTTTCTGATTATTATTATTTTTTTTTTAATCCAAAGCAAATAACTCCAAGCAATCCCAGGCCCTTCATGGGAATTCCAGGGTTGTTTCCCAAGGAATCCGTGCCGGGAGCTCGGATGTTCTGTGGATTTTAGAGGGAAAAAAGAGCTCCCAAGCTCTGGGTTTGAGGGATTTTTTGGGATGTTATTCCCAAAGGGAGAGGATGGAAATCACGGGGACTCTGTCACGGCTCCAACAGCATCCCAGGAAGGACTTGGAGTTTTATTCTGAGGCAGAGCCAAAAAGGGATCTGAAAAAATGGATAAAAGGGAGATGAAATGATCCCCAAAAAATGATCCCAAAAATTGCAAAAAATGAGATTAAAAATTTGATACAAAAATCACCTCAACAGGGCTGCAAGGAGGTGAGGCCTACTGAGGCCTACTCCAACTTCTCTCTTTGTTAATGAATCCTTTCAATTAACAAAGCTCCCAGTTTTTAAATCCTAATTCCTCCCTCCCTTCTCCACATTTCCATTGATTGTTCCAGCAGGTTGGAATTTTCTGGGCTTCAGGCACGGAGCTGGGACAAGCAGGAGTTCTGGAAACCCCTGTGGATGTGCATTTCTTTAGCCTCAATTTCCCCAAATTTCATAAAAAGGGAAGAGCCATCCTCTCTCTCCTGAATGTTTTGACTGCTAATGAATATTTTAAAGAATTCTGCTGTTCAGCAGTTCAGGGAAAACCATCTGGGATCAACCCCAGCTCCACAATTCCCTGGCTCTTTTCCTTCCAGGACACCCAAATTCCCATTCCCACCTCTCCTTCCTCCACAGGGATCGAGCTCAGCCTCTTTGAACATCAAATCCACGGTTTTTCCCTCAAATCATCCCATTTCCTTGGAAGGTTTTGTCAAAACAATATTTATTGCCAAGGGATGCATTTAGAGAAGAGCAAGGAATTCCCACTGGGAATTTGAAGCCAGGAACTCCAAAGCAGGAATTCCAAAGCAGGAATTCTCAGTGAGCCAGGCACTCCTTTCCAAATCCCTGCCCAGTTCCACATCCCAATTTTCCTACTTTTCCTTCAGCTTCCAACTCCACAAAAAGGATTTTCCGTGTAACAAAAGCCTCCCTCCTCCTCCACCCTTGAAATTCCACGAACTTTTGAATTAAAAACCTCATTTGGAGCCTTTTGTGTGCTCGGATCCTCCCTCCTTCCCTCTCTTAAATTCAATTTTCTGCCCAGCTGTCCCTTGGACTTTTCCAAGTGGTGCCAGATGCCGGATTCAGGGGAAAACAAAGCCTGGGAAGCAATTACAGCTCCGAGGCTGGGACTGGAATGGGATAAATGGGATAAGGCTGCTCCCCTGGGAATTCTGCACTCCTGGCATTTCCAGGATGGGCTGCAGAGGAGGGAACCACTTGGAAATTGTTCCTGGAGGAGAGGAAGGATTGGAGGGGCTGGAGAACTTCCCAGCCCAGGAACTAATGCCAGAGGCACAGAAATTGTGGGATTTGCTCTCCAGGATGAAATTCCTGCTGCGGAATTTTCCCTTCCCAGGAAGTTCCCCCTCACATCCATAAAAACTCCTTTTCCTGGGAATTCAGCACAGGGAGTGCCCCCCACATCAATAAAAACTCCTTTTCCTGGGAATTCAGCACAGGGAGTGCCCCCCACATCCATAAAAACTCCTTTTCCTGGGAATTCAGCACAGGGAGAGTCTCCCAGCCCAACCCATCCCAGCTGGACTCACCTCGGGATGGGAATTCCAGGTGGTACCTGAAAAAGAAGGGAAAAAGAGCCGTAAAATCTGGGATTTTCCCCCAGGATTGCTCCAGCCTGAGGAATGGAGGGTGGGGGGGAGAATCCAGGGAATGGGGAACACGAGGAATTCCAGGAGGATTTGGGATGTGCCAGCCCAGAAGAGTGGGAAGGGAACGGATGGGATTTCAGGCCCTTCCCAACTGGAATTCCAGGGATTTCCATCCTTTCTCCAAACACAAAAAATTCCTGCCACCTTTTCTCCCTCAAATCCCTTGGAAGTCACTTCCAACCCCAAAACATTCCAGGATCCTCATGAAAAGCTTTCATGGAGAAAGGAATTCCTGGGGAACATCCGAGCTCCCGGCACGGATTCCTCAGGAAACAACCCCGGGGTTCCCAGGAAGGGCTGGGATTGCTTTGGATTGAAAAAATAAATCAGGAAAAATCCAAAATGTGCACAGGGAGAAAATTTCCCGGGATATTGGGTTGGGAAGAGCCTTTGGGAGGGGAAGTTGGGAATTTCTCAGATGCTCTTGGGAGCGGTGCCCGAGTTCCACAAGGGATTTTTTTCCTCCATCTGTGGCTGCTCCATTTTGCCCCAAAATCCCCAAAATCCAGCCCCACGTCAGGGCAGCTGCAAAAGCAGATCCAGCTCTTTTTTTCCCCCCATATTTTTTAATCCTTAAATCCCAACATTTCCATGGAAAACTCCAATGTCAACATCTAAGCAGAGAAACATCAGCTCTGAGAGATGCCTGCACTCCTCCAATCCCAAAACCATCCAGGATTCCCAAAATTCAGGATATTTTTTGCCTCCTGGACAAAGAAGAGCCACAAAAATCCCATTTTGGGTTTTTTTTCCCAGGGAATTTTTGCCTTGGGAGCTTTTCCTGGCCACGTTTTAGAGCCAACATTTCCTGAATGATTTTCTGTCACTCGCAATTCCCGCTCCGGGAAAGCGCCGGGGCTTTGTTCCCGACCTCTGTCATTTTTAATCCCAGGAAATGGCCTAAAAAAAAGGGGGGAAAATTGAGTTCTGTTCCCTCCTGGAGCAGCTCTGGGAAGGCAGAGGGAAAATGCAAAAAAAAAAAAAAAAAAAAAAAAAAAAAAAAAAAAGCTTGGATTTTCCTGGGGTTTTTTTTCATTTTTTTAGGATAAAAAACCAGCAAAAATTCCAATTTCAGCCCAAGGGTTTGGCTTTAATTCCATGCCTGGATTTTTTTTACTCTGGGGAGGAAAATTTGGGATGAAATGGAATTGGGGATGGGGGAGGAGAAGTTTTTAGGGAATGTGGAAGAGGCAGGAGCTCATTCCTGCCCCTGCCAACAAAAACCTCGGATAAATCCCATCAATGCAGGATCCTGGGAGAGCTTGGACTTCCAGGGAGCTCCCCCATGGAATTTCGCTCTTTTCCCAATATTTTCCCTAAGTTTGGTGTTTCCCCCACCCCTTCCTGCAGAAAACTTCATCCCAAACCTTACTTTCCCAAATTTCCAGGATATTCTTGGAATTTTGAGCTTGCAAGACCCAAAAAACGCAAAAAATTTGGGCAAACTTGGATTAATGGGACTTGAGCAGCTGGAAAATCCCCGAATCCAAACTCTCTGAGCAGGGTCCATAAAATCCAGGCAGGTTCCAATCAAATTCCCAGTTTTTCCTCATTAATGAAGAGCTGCTATTCCCCAGGGATGGGATGGGATCTTTGGAGCCAGGATTTGAATGTCTCAGAAAATAAATATTGAAAAAATCAATGCTGGACAAGATTTCCAACAGGGAAAAAAAAAATGGGAGCCAGGAAAATGGGATTGGGAATTCCCCATTAGGGCAGAAAAGGATTTAAATTCATTTTTCAGCTCGGTTGAGGCGCTCAGGTTTCAAGGTAATGATGGAGCCGGGAGGAAATGGATGGGAAGAGTGGGATAATTCCATCAGCCAGGCTGGGAAAGGCTGGAAAATTCCGGAAAGGAACAACCCAGAAGGCTCCAAACGGAATTAGTGGTGAGAGTGAGCTCCGGGATAAAAGGAGGTGAAAATGGGATTAATTTAATTTGGATTAATATGAGAAATTCCTTCCTTAAAAGAAAAAAAAAAAAAAAAGGGGGGGGGGAAATGCCTCAAAAAAAAAGGGAGGCAAAAAACCCCATCCTGAAATTTTGGAATTAATCAGGAATATCCAAGAATTCCTCCCTAAAAAAAATAAAATAAAATAAAAAAAGGGTGGGGGGGGAAACCCATTTTGAGATATAAGAATAAACCCGGAATGTCCCAGAATCCCTTCCTTAAAATAGGGGAAGAATTCCCCATCCGGCAGCAGAGAAAATCCAAACAAAACCACAACAACTTCCCAGAATTGTCCCAAAACCCCGAGCCTGGAACATCCCAAACCAGGGGGAACGAGGAATCCCAAAAATCTGCGGGAATTTCGGAGGGTTTGGATCAGGAATTTGGGAACACCCACCTGCCCTGGATGTTTGGGATCGGGAATTTGGGAGCACCCACCTGCCCTGGATGTTTGGGATCGGGAATTTGGGAGCACAGACCTGCCCTGGATGTTTGGGATCGGGAATTTGGGAACACAGACCCGCCCTGGATGTTTGGGATCGGGAATTTGGGAACACCCACCTGCCCTGGATGTTTGGGATCGGGAATTTGGGAGCACAGAGCTGCCCTGGATGTTTGGGATTGGGAATTTGGGAGCACAGAGCTGCCCTGGATGTTTG